>APFE031625391.1:717247-830829 GCA_000404065.3 Pinus taeda | reverse complement strand
TAAGGGACCACAAGTAGTTAGTAATAATGTAATGGGCCCATGGTATTAGTTTGATGGTATGATGGAACCATGGTAATGACCCATGGTATTGTATATATGAGGCCTATATAGAGGCTAGAGACTCCACATGGAAAAATGTCAAGGAATAAGTCAAGGATTATCGTATGAACAGGCATATGGCTTGTGGAGTGTTCTCCTTCCTTAAGGAGTGAATGTATGGTGTTGCCCTACCTTAAGGGTTTGACCAATAAAGATTCATTTCATATTATTTCTAGGTTTATTTGCATTGTCTTATATTTTCTTATCAGATCTCTAATATTTCCAGGTTAGAGCTACAACAAGAATGTTATATACCTAGGGGGGTAATATGGGGTACAAAGGGAGCTACCCAAGGTAATAATGTAATAATGGGATGGGCCATAGTAATAAATAAGGTGGTTAACCCATATCATGTAAGGGACCACAAGTAGTTAGTAATAGTGTAATGGGCCCATGGTATTAGTCGATGGTATGAGGAAACCATGGTAATGATCCATGGTATTGTATGTATGAGGCCTATATAGAGGCTAGAGACTCCACATGGAGAAAGGTCAAGAAATATTGTCAAGGAATAATGTCAAGGATTATTGTATGAACAGGCATATGGCTTGTGGAGTGTTCTTCCTTAAGGAGTGAAGGTATGGTGTTGCCCTACCTTAAGGGTTTGATCAATAAAGAGTCATTTCATACTATTTCTGGGTTTATTTGCATTGTCTTATATTTTCATATCAGATCTATAATATTTCCGGGTTAGATCTATAACAAGTGGTATCAGAGTTACAACAAAGAAGCATTAACAAGTGTTGCCCTACCTTAAGGGTTTGATCAATAAGGAAGCATTTCTATCTATATTCAGATCTTGTTATTCTTGGGTTTATTTCTATTCTCATATATTTCTGGGTTAGAGCTATAACAAGTGGTATCAGAGGGCCCATGGTAATGTAATGGGCCCATGGTATTAGTTCGATGGTATGAGGGAACCATGGTAATGACCCATGGTATTGTATGTATGAGGCCTATATAGAGGCTAGAGACTCCACATGGAGAGATGTCAAGGAATAAGACAAGGATTATCATATGAACAGGCATATGCTTATGGAGTGTTCTCCTTCTTTAAGGAGTGAATGTATGGTGTTGCCCTACCTTAAGGGTTTGATCAATAAAGAGTCATTTCATATTATTTCTGGGTTTATTTGCATTGTCTTATATTTTCCTATCATATCTCTAATATTTTTGGGTTAGAGCTACAACAAGTGGTATCAGAGCTATAACAAGTGGTATCATAGCTATAACAAGTCATATCAGATCTACAACAAGTGGTATCAAAGCTATAACAACATAAGAACTTGGGATGTGGAAGCATGATCGATAGCAACCAGATTAGTTTCTGGGTTTGGAAACAGATCAGTCAATACCGCTGAGGTACTTGAAGTCTTCAAGAACTTCATGACCTCAGCTCAATACGGACAATCTTTCATCCAATGGTCCTCATCACATATGAAACATAGCTGATTAGATTTCTTTCGCCTAGTAGGGTTTCTAGAAGGCTTTTCAGGAGTCGTATCTTCCTATTTCTTCTTTTTTTTTTCCCTTTCTTCTTTCCCCCTGGTTGCTTTGGTTCTTTGCCTTTGTCGGATAACACAGCATTAACCTTCAAGGCAAGAAGTTTGTCATTTGCTTTTTTACTGGAAACTGCAAGGGCTTTACCAAATGGAGCCTTTGTGATTTCCGTTGAGGTGCCAATCATGCCATCGCCGATATGAGTGTCCCTATTTGATTTAGGAGGGGGAGAAATGGAAAATTCTGGTCTAGGAGCATCAGGAATTTTGTTATAGAGCATGCCAGACTGAGTATAGATCAAGTCTAGATATTGTGCATGAGCAATGACTTTCTCTTCAGTGACAACTCCTCCCTTGGCCACATCTTCTATAATAAAAGGTAATAACGACTTAATAAACCACTCAGCTAGAAGCTGATTAGGAACATATGTCATTATCATTCAACGACAATGTCGCCACTCATGAATATGATCAGATATGTGAGTGGATGTTGCTTGTTTAAAATTGGTAAGGAGCTCCGTTCCCGTTTCATACCGAATGGGTAATTGAAAGTGGGTTAAAAAGGTAGTGGCAAGGGTGCTGAAGTTATCAAATGAAGCTCTAGGCAATTCATTGTACCATTTCGCTGCCGGACTAGTTAGCATTCATTGAAAAAGGCAAAGCTTAATCAAATCATCATTGAGGGTGTTGGAAGAACACCACAAATGAAAGGTCATTACGTGATTCGATGGATCTTCACTCGGATTCCATTGAATTTAGGAATATCTGAGGGAAGTTTTTGAGGAATTGTTGGCCACCAAGGAGTGTAACCAATTGGATCATTTGTTAGCCGGTTGAGATCTAGTAATTCTAAAGCTGCTATGAAAAGCAACTATTGATTCAGGTTTGGTGAAGCATACCCAGGATAAGATGGGATCACCTGAGCACAAGTCTTTGCATACCAACATAATGTATCTGATGCTGATAACGTTGATAAGGTTGATGGGAATAACCATTATAATATGATTTTTGGTAACCGTTTTGAAAATACGATTTCCCATTACCTACAAATATTTGTTGCTCAGGTCCTCGATAAGCTTGTTGGAATTGTGGTTATTGATATTGTACTAGCTATGGTTGTTGGGCCATTTTTTGTTGTCCAATACTGGACATTTGACCAAGATGAGGGATGATAGTACCCGTTTGGGTTTGAATCGCTCCAATTAAGGAGGCACTAATCTGAGGTTGTGATTGAGCCGTGGAGACAAGAGGCTATTGTATTACGACCTAGGAGACTTGAGATTGACATACGACAGGCAGTGCTTGTACTTGTGTCACCGTCACAATAGCAGGTGTAGTGGGAATGTTTAAAACAGGTTGATTTGGTTGCATTGAATATACAACTCTTGGCTATTGAGACAATATTGGCATCCAACCACTGGATGCAATTCCAGTTTGACCCGAATTTTGTTGTGAACTCTGATATGGTTGTTCTCCCGGAGGGAACAATGAAAAGGCATATTGCCCCCCATATGGCGGCAATCTAGTGTGCAAAGGATAAATTGGTCTTTGGAGGCTGGACTGCCCAAATTGATATTGATTTGAAGGATCAATTTGTTGAGTCCCAACATAATAAATTCTAGATAAGATTCTGAATTAACAAATAGGAACAAACCATGCTGTCGAAACATCCCTTGGGTGGACTCCATCTAGCGGTTGAGTACTAGTTGGGACAGATGGTATACTAGCGAACATTGTCGGAGTAGCAGCGGGAGGCTCTGCTGCTGCTGTATTAGATGAAACAGTCCTAGATGTTGATGGTTGTTCAGACATATTTAGTTTGTCTAAGAGATTTTCTAGTGATTCAACAGGACCTTGCGATGAAGGGTGATTAAAAGAACTAACCTCTGTAGTAGAAGGATATAGGTGGATCCCAGTTCCAAAATTCAATGGGGTATTGGATGCAATATCCTCTACAATCTCTTCTATAGCATTCAGTCCAGGTGGAAGAGGTACCGTCAGGTCTGTAAAATATTTCTGGAGTTGAAGAAGGTATAGTTTCTGCAGTGACAGATACTCGAGGGGTGACACCTTTTGAATCAGCCCTAGATGGAGTTGGTTCAAGGATAGAAGTGTTTACCGTTACACTAGGATCAGTGCTAATGTCCTCTTGTAACTGCGGAACTTCTTCTATAAAGGTAGATGTACCAAAAATAATCAGAGTAACTGGAGTCTCTGATGATGTTGAAACACAAGTTTCAAATAAACCATGAGATTTCGACCCAGTTAAACAAGACAATTTTGCCTGTAATGGTTTCATTTCCAGAGTCAAAGACGGTTGACTCATTAGTCTTCGTGAACGATAGGGATTTGATTAACTTTCTTCCATGATTGTGGATTACTTGATCAACTCAAAATTTAAAAAGGGAAAAATGTTATTCTGAATTAAATAAATTTTATGACGCTTTGACACAACTTGCTTTTTCAATTTTTAAGAGTCTAGAAAAAGCCAAAGGTGACTCTAGTCGCCTTCAATTTTTAATGAGCTTGAAGTGACAAGTGCTTAGATGGACCTTTTCTTTTAGGGAGTCAAAAAGGAACGAAAGTGACTACTCTACAATCTAGACAGAGGGATTACCAAACCAATTGCAAAATTGCAATATACACCTTGGTGGTAAATTAAAGAGAAATTACCAAGGATTTTACGTACGACAGTCAATCTTCCCAAATGTTGTGTTCAGTTCATTGCGATCGATAGGGCGGCAGACAGGACTTCCTAAGGATAAAGGATATCAACCTATTGTGGTCTCCCAATATATACTTGACGGTACGGGGAGCACAATTCCGTACTGGCACTTGTCGTAACAAAGAGGAGGAATCACCCAACCTTCGATGAAAACCACAATTACCAGGTTTTACGATGCTGGAATACGTCTCTAGCCTAGACTTCTAGATGTTGTGTGTCAGGTTCCAAAGCGATTTTATGTTCATTGAGGTTTATTTTAGAGTTTATCTTTCTTAGAAGTTTGCCTTTCAAGGTTCACCGTGTGATGTAGATGTAAAATTCCTAAATATGCAATCTAAAATGATAAACAGACGTTTGTTTTCTTTTAGCAATGAAAATCATAGCTACTAAATAAAGAAAAGTATGATTCTTTCACCATAGAGCAGAGAGCACACACTAAATGAACTTTTCCTAAATCATTTTCAGCATGCAGTCTAAATGAAAATGCACATGCATGTATTTGTTTTTCCACTTCCTTAATGTGAGAATGCCAAAAAGGAAAACTAAGTACAAATCTGAACTATTTTCTTCAAAGCGACACTTCAACAATTTCTTTTCAAAATGAAAGGAAGACTAAAACGACACTTTCGATTTCGAATGGAAAACTTCTTTCGACACTTCAAATATTGACAATTCAAATCAAATACAATGATAAAAGTATAATCAACTATCTAAAAGAGGGAGACTTTGCGACACTCTTTTTCTTGACTCAAAAGGACAGTTACGACACTTTTGAATCAAAAGATGACAGTTCGATTGAGCTACTTTTTGCAAAGGAGGACTGTAAATGATGAAAAATACATTAAAAACATTCACACTTCATGATCAATAGAGGTTGAATAATGTAAAGGAAGAAGGCTTCAACAATGATATACTGATCATAAGCAGCAAAACTATTGAATAGAGCTTAAAACAATGAAGAAAAAAACCAAATTCCAGAGAGGGAAACAGTCTCATTCAATAATCACACCCGTCCTTAAGGGAAACAGGGATGCATCTCACCTACATCACACGGGAGGTGCAATGCATCCAGACTGCCAATGAGAGATAGTGCGATGGACCAAGGAACGAAACTGAGCTTGGTTTTTGCTCAAAATTTGTAGCTAAGTTCAGTGATTTGGGCCGAGCTATGATGGATAGTAAACACAAAGTATAGAGGTATAATATTATGAGGTTATTGAGCTACCACCAGGGCACTTAGGATGTTTTCAATTCATATGTTTAGTTCATAAACCAATGCAAAGATTGACTGAAGCATCATTGATCTACTTTGCAGTTGCATAGAAAAAGTAGTTCGAAGGCTAGCTGGCTTAACTTTAGGCTCTGTCTGTAGTTTATAAAGCAAACAACAGTAAAAAAAAAAACAAACTATTCGCTCCCCAGCGGAGTCACCATTTTGTTTCCGGGAAAACTAGTGTTTATTTGATCTGCTAGTCCCACTAAGATGGATAGCTATCTTAGAAACAAACAATTCAAAGTAACTTGTGTTTTCCTTTATGGATGATAGATAAGAGAGAAGCAGAGAGAACCAACCTTAATCTTTCGCTTGGCTCCTTGCTTGTTTCCTCTCTCCTTTGATAGAGCTTGCCACTCCTTTCTCACTTGTCTCACTTCAAAGAAAACCTATAGAGGCAAAGCAACAAAACACCATCAAAGCATAGAGATCTATGATACCATAAACACTGAAGAATTAGAAGTACATTAACCATACAATTGCATTCATAAATACAAGATTCATAAATACGCAAGTATATGGAGGAAAACTCAAATAACTTTATTGATAGTAGAAGTAGAAGAGAGGATTACAACCCAGCTGTCTGATCCAGCATCATCCTCCTAGCATGAAAGCCCTCTTCGCCTCATGAAAAGCAAGATCACCCAACAATACAATGTTTCAAAGAGAAACAAACATCACTTCCTTAGTGTCATTTCACTGATAGTTCTTGGTTCCACTTGGAGATTTCATGGTCTCTTACTCATCCCTGGGCAAATTCAGAGAGGCAAGTGTCATATGAGAAGTTTCTAGAAGATTCTCTGGGTCTCCACTTAGCAAACTGTCTCTGCCATTTATCTACTCTTGCCCATCGCACCTTACAAAAGGCCTTTTTAGTATGTATCGCATCCTTTGTGTGTAATAGGTGAGATGCATCTCACCTTGATCAAGGAGCAATCTGTATGAGTCAATTTTGACAAGTTCTGAGTAGTTTTTCAGGTGGAACTTCTGGGAAATGATGTAATCAGTTGACCATGATCCTTTAGGGTATGAAACAACACTTTTAGGGGTTTAAGAGCCCTTGGTATATTGAGATATGCGATTGGGGTTGCAGTTCCCAAATATGTCTATAACAACTCCTTTGGGGAATACCATCACATAGTTCCTAGAAGGATTGTTTTTCTTTGATCTGGGTTTAATTTTTTCTTTCTTGGTTTTTTCTAGCCTTCTTGAGTCTTAAGTGATTTGGTCATTCAACTTGATCTTTCAGATCTAGGATTTTTTATTTTTTCCTCATTTTTCTATTTATGTGTGCTTTTTGTTATAGAAAATTGCGTACATACACAGTTTCTTCCAAGAAACTTGCGTTTACGTGTGTTTCTTCACATACAGTCGCGTATAAATGTTGAACTGTATCTAGACAGTGACGCATAGATATGAAAAATGAAATTTTTTTATTTATGGGTTTTCTTGGGGCCTTGACCAAGTTTATGTATGCTTTCTTGATATTTATAAAGTTTGGAATCACCTTGATGACTGTTGTTGTTGGTGTCTTTCATCTTGTTGGAGAAATGTTTATGTCAACCTAGGGTTTTCAGTTTTTGAATTTTTTTTTGTTTAAATTTGGGTTCCATATCTTATTTTTGAGGTTTCTGGCTATTCTGTGGCTCTGGAATAGATCTTGTTTCTCTTAAACTTGTTGATAAGCCAGTCTTTGATTTGCTTCTCTTGTGACCTAGAAGTTGGCTCTTTTTCTTTCTCTTTCTTTTTTTCAAAAGGGGCTTTGTGTTTCTTGGATGAGTGAGAGATTTGAATCCTCCGGAGTCTTTCTGATTTCAAATTCTCTTACATCTTTCTGGCCAAATTCTTAAAGCATTAAGTCTCTCATTTGTAGTAGTCTTTTAATCTTTGTGGTCATTTGTGACTAGATTGATTTGAGTCTTTTTCATGCCTTGGGTTCTTTGGAGACGTGCATTCCCACCTCAGACTATGTAGGCACCTGCTACTTCATCAACAACCAACATCATGTTTATGGGTCAACAACACAAAATCCTTGTCATCGAAGTCCATTTGCTAGGCCGCACACTGTTAGTATCACAATTGGTCACAAGCATTACAAGGTATCTCTATCCTCGGATCTTCATTTGTCATGGTTATGGGTCATTTAAAAACCCAAACTTCATCGAAGTCCATTTTCTATGTCACACATTATTAGTATCGCAGTTGGTCACAAGCATTATAGGGTATCTTTATCCTCGGATCTTCGTTCATCATTGTTATGGGTCATCCACAAACCCACACTTCATCGAAGTCCATTTGCTAAGCTGCACATTGTCAGTATCACAGTTGGTCACAAGCATTACATGGTATCTCTATCCTCGGATCTTCATTCATCATGGTTGTTGGGCCTAAGAATTATCCTTAAAATTCATCTACTTTCACTCCATTCAACATCCACTTTCTCTCCATTCACACATTGTCTCACCTTTATTCCACCACCATGTCATCACATCCGCTTGACTTTCATCGTTATATGGGTTACCTTTGTGTTTTCCAAAATATTATTAATTCTTAGTATTTTTAAGAGAATTTGTGGTTAAACTTTAGAAAATAATATCCATGTATTTTTACTTAATAATTAGAATGAGTTTGTTGACATGTGTAGGTACAAAGGAAGCTTCTAAGGCACCCTTATGTGGCACTCTATGTTCAAATTCGAATTTGAGGAGATCATGAACCTCATGGATAAGATCATGGACTTCATGGAGAAGATCATGGAGGATAGGGTTATGTGTCACCATTGGTTGAGAGATATGTGGATTTGAAGAGGGAATAATGGATCATCATTATGAGTTTGATATCTCATCTTGTTGTATAAATAAGAGTGTTATCTCCTTCATATGTAATCTTAATTTTTAGAATTTTAGAAACTAGTCCTTCATTTGTAATTTAGAATCTTAGTATCTTATAGGTTGGTAATGAGAAGTTAGATTTGGAGAATCATTGTAATGGTTGTAATTACAATTTGCAATTGATGATGAATAAAATGGAGCTTCTTTGATCCTCTACATTTGACTTCTCTTTTGGTGTGCTTGTGAATCCTTGGAAGGATCCCCATTGCCTAGCAAGTACACTTTTATTTTGGTAGGCTTTTATTTTATGTTTTTTTGTGAATTTCATTAGATTAAATTATTAGGTTCATATGTTTGAAATATTAATGAATGACCTTTAATGAGAAAGTATTAATGTTTCCTTCAATGAATCTGATTTGTTATTTAATTTTGATTTCATTAGTTTAAGTTTCTGATTTATATGCTTGAGATATACATGAATAGTCTCTTGTAAGAGAGCTTTAATATTTCATGCAATCAATCAGAATTAGGTTTTGTTGATTAAGATGATTAGAAATAATAACGAGCAATCTCTTGTAAGTGAGCTTTAATATTTCTTACACTTATCACAATGTCTTCTAATTTTTAGATTTCATTTTTTTTAATGACTAAATGGATGTTGGAGATCCCAATGAAAAACCTCCTGTAAGGGAGCTTTGGCATTTCTTCACCTAGCTTATTCTATTTTGTCTGTAAGTCCACATACGGTGGATGTTCCTCGAAGTTTTACTTACCGGGGTTGATAGTAAATGAAACTTTAATTTGCATCTACATTTTAGACCCAACAATGGTTATGGGTTAACCACATAAAACCCTTCTCTTCAGTGGCTCTTCACATTCAACAAAGGTTTCACAGGAGGGAACTTCACGCAATGGGGACCATTGCTTCTTAAGGAGGGAGGAATGATCCGAATGGAAAATGGCATCAACCCATAGTATTCATCCACCCATGTTATTCATCCACGCATGGAATTTACCCATGGTAATGTAAGTGGCATCCACCCATGGTATTGTAAGTGACATCCACTCATGGTATTCATTCACCAATGGTGTTTTCCCATGGTATTGTGACATCCACCCATGGTATCCATTCACCCATGGAATTTACCCATGGTATTGTAACCAAAAAATACTATAATTAACAAGTCATGTTTTGTAAAAGGACAATTTGTCTGCCACAACGTAGCTTTTACAATTATTCTCCATTTTAATAAAAACATTCTTTGTGGTTTTGTTTATTTGGAATTCTCCTCTTTTCCTTCTGGCATTTCAATTTTTCAGATCTTGGGGGCCTCTCCCCCAAACTCCATTTCAATCTTTTAGATCTTCGGGTCCCCCCAAGATCTATATCAAGGAAGGGTTTTATGTTCCATCCGTTAACCATAGTTGACGAAATTGTAGAGATTGTTTTTTACTTGCATTGACCAAGCGTTGACCTATTTTGGTGTAGTTTTGGGTGGAGGAATTATGTTTGAGTAGGCCACAATTCTGGGCATGAAATCTGATATAGTATGACCTTTGTTTGACCATCATTGAACTTTGTTGACTAGGTTTGACTAGACTTTTTCGGGCTCTTTTTGGACTGATCAGACTTGTTGTTGGAGGCCGAAGTTGACTGGGTTTGACCAAGCTTAAATCAGGAAGAATTTTGCCTTGGTGACCAATGTTGACTTTCTAGTTAGGGCTTTCTATTTCTACTATTTGACTGATCATATTTTCACTGTAATTGGGCAAGTGAATATTATAAATTGTACTCTCCCTTTCTACTAAAATTTTGAAGAATTATAAGAAGAATTGATCAAGGGTTTCCCACAATGGGGTTTGTCCCTAGCTGGTGCCATATCTTGTGTCCTATTGGCTTGGCTAGTCTTATACTGGTATTGTTTATGTTCTATCTGCATTTTAGTATCATTATAATGTTATTGCTAAAATGGATATTGATATTGGGCTGATAAAGAAATTGAAGTAAAATTGCTTTAAGCATAGAAGATACCATTGTTATCCTAAAATTAAAATGGTATCAGGGTTGAGGTGAAGACAAAACCCAAGCAAGGGTGAGAAGAGCAATCACTAAAAGGATCAATCATTAATTAAAAACAATATTCAATAGCTTCTACATCCTACTTCAAGTCTGATGACAAGCTTCATGATAAGTTCGATTATCATGCATGGAAGATGTCTCTCAATTTGACATTAGAAGAGTAATATGTGATGGATTATGTGTCGAGAAAGATTTCAAAACCTCCTTCTAATGCACTAGTTGCTTCTAAGACCAAGTACAATAAGGGTGAAGTCAAAGCCAAGAAGATCATCAAGGACTCTATTCATAAGCATTTAGTTTCCTACATTTCTGATTTGAACACTTCAAAGGATATATATGACAGGTTGGTTAGTATGTTCAAATCTAGCGATGCAAATCAAATTATTTTCCTCAAGAACAAGTTGAAGGATATAAAGAAAGTAATAAATGAATATATTCAATCTTAATTCATGAGGATCACTGAGATAAAAATGATCTTCTTTCTATTAGATAAGATATTTTTGACAGGGAGGTTACCATCATTTCCCTTGGAGGACTCCCTCGTGAATGGCACATGTTCAACACTACTATTATTAACAACAACAAGATTCCAGGTTTTGAAGAATTACTGACCAGATGTTCTCAAGAAGAAACAAGTATGATGGAACTAGATATGTCTTCAGATAGGAATGATCCTACTGCGTTCTCTGCTCATTCGTAAAAGACGAACAATGCAGGTTCAAATAAGTAATGTCAACGAAGGCCAGGCTTCAAAAATGGAAGGAATGGAAGATGCTTCATTTGCAACAAGTTTGGTCACTATGCTAGGGAGTGTCCTAGTAGAAGGGATACACCTCATGATGATGACAACCACAACAACAACAATTTCAGGGGTAGCAATCAAAGGAATGGCAAATTCAACAACCAAGGAAAAAGGAACGCTCTCGCTTCTCATCAAGGAAATGGTTTCCCTCCCAAGAGATCAAGAAACACCAAGTATGATGAATCTAATGTTGTTGATAACAAGCAAAAAGAATTATGATTTATATCTTCCATTTCTACTGCATCTTCTCTGGACACTTTGGGAAATTGGTTGATTGATAGTGGTGCCTAAAGGCACTTCATTGGGTAGAACGAAGCTCTTTCAAATCTGATTGAAAAGAAAACAAATTTGCAAATTATCCTTGGAGACAATTCCAAAACATATTTGGAAATTATCCTTGGAGAAAATTCCACCTATCCCGTGAAGGGAGTTGGGAATGTTACTCTTCAATTGAATCAGGGTAACACCATTCATCTACAAGAAGTAATATATGTACCTGATCTAAAGAAGAACCTAGTATCTATCTCGACGATGGAGGACAAAGGATTCAAGGTGGCATTCATCTATGGAAAGGTGCATTTGTGGAATAAAAAATTCAAAGATAAATTTACACTTGGCTTCAGGGTTGATAGCCTATATCAAGTTGGAGGAACCCCATTGGGAGCTATGTCTTGTGACACATCACTTCAATCTGAATTATGGCATCAGAGGTTTGCTCATATACATTATAGGGCTCTATCCGATGTGAGGAAGATGGTGATAGGTATGCCTAAATTTAAATTATAATATGAAGGTGTTTGTCAAGGGCGTGTTGAAGGAAAGCATACAAGGGGACCATTCCCCTCAAGGGATAGCAAGACTACTGACATATTGCAATTGATTCATTATGATATATCTGGTTCAATGCCCATGAACTCATTGGGAGGATAATTATATTATGATATATTTATGGATGACTTCTCTCGCAAAACTTGGATATATTTCTTGAAGAAGAAGGATGAAGTGTTCTCATGGTTACGTTCCTTCAAAGAATTGGTCGAAAATCAAATTAGGAAGGAGATAAAAATATTAAGGACCGATAATGGAACCAAATATGAATCAAATGAGTTCAAATATTATTATAGAGAAGCTGACATTAAGAGGTAGACTACTACTGCATGTAATCCTGAGCAAAATGGTGTTGCTAAAAGGAAGAACCGTTCTATCATAAAAGCCACTTGGGCCATGTGTCATGACCAAATCCTTTCGAAGTTCTTATGGGCCAAAGCTACAAACATCGTTGTGTATGTTCAAAATAGATGCCCTCATCAAGCGTTGGACTCCAAAACTCCCGATGAAGTTTTTATCGGTAAGAAATCTGATGTTTCTCACTTTAGATTTTTTGGTATCCCCGTATATTTTCATGTGCTAAAAGAAAAGAGAAGCAAATTGGATGCTTCTAGAAAGAAAGGAACATTTGTGGGCTACAGTAAAACTTATAAGGCATATAGAATCTATGTTCTTGGTCAAAGAAGAAGTGGATATAAGTCATGATGTCACTTTCGATGAGGATGCTACCCTTGGGAAGATTAGTAACCTTCCTCTTCCAAGGAAGGAAAAAAATTTTGATTCTGAAAAGTAGGGAGAATCGCAAGATGAGAAGATGCCCGATGTTGAAGGACCAATGGATCCCATTCATCCAACCCCTCCTGAGCCCTCCTCCTCAAAAGGGAGACCCTTATGGATTAGGGGGACTCTCGAAGATGCTGAGAGACATGTTGCACCAAGGGGGACATTTCATGAAAGCAAGAAGCTGAATAGGTACCAAGGGTACTTAACTGCAATGAGCATCATTGTTCAATCTAAGCCTTGCACATTCGAAGAAGTTGCCAAACACCAGGTTTGGAAGGATGCAATGAACAGAGTGTATGAGTCAATTATGAAGAATGATGTCTAGGATGTGGTTTCTAGACCCAAGGAAAAATCCATTGTCACCCCAACATGGCTTTTCAAGATCAAGCATGGAGCTGATGAAAGTGCTAAAAAGTTTAGGGCCAGATTCGTTGCTCGAGGTTTTGCTCAAAAGGAAGGTGTAGATTATGATAAGATATTTTCATTGGTTTCCTGCTACACCACCATCTATTCAATTATAGCCCTTTCTACCTCGCAAGGATGGAACACATGTATGCAGATTGAAGAAAGACCTCTATGGGTTGAAGAAAACACCCCGAGCTTAGTATGAGAGGATCAATAGCTATCTAATGAAGCTGGGATTTACTATAATTGAAGTTGATATGAACCTATACTTTAAGGTTCAGAATGACAGACCTCTCATCTTGGTACTCTGTGTGGACAATCTCTTTCTAACAGGTGCAGACCCTCTTATTCATTAATGTAAAAGGGATTTAGCTTCCAAATTCGAGATGAAGGACCTAACATTGATTTATTACTTCCTAGGATTGGAAGTCTGACAAAAGCCAGGGGAGATTTTCCTTTCCCAAGGAAAATATATTGTGAATATACTTGAAATATTTGGGATGGTAGACTGCAAGTTTGTGACTATTCTTATGGAACTTAACTTCAAGAAGTTATGCAGAAGTGTTGTTGGGCCCAATTTGGGAAATCCTTAGATTATTGTCTACTCGTGGGGACCCTGATGTTCTTAGTGAACTCTCATCTACACATATGTTTTGCAGTGAATACATTGAGCCAGTTTATGGTCGAGCCTCATCACATACCTTGGATTGCTACCAAGAATCTCTTGAGATATCTTCAGGGAAAAATCACTTATGGAATGAGATACACTGTGGAGAATGTGAGGCTCCATGGTTACTATAATATAGACTGGGTAGGCAATGTGGTGGGTCGTAAAAGAACATATGGATACTGCTTCTCTCTAGATTCTACTTCGATATCATGGATGAGAATGAAGTGGAAGTCGGTTTCCTTGAGCACCGTTGAGGCTAAATACATTACTGCTAGTTTGGCCTCTTGTGAAGTTGTTTGGCTGAGGAAGCTCTTTAGTGAGATGTTTGGACATGTTTTGGGTACCATCATGATATTGTGCAACAACCAGAGTGGGATTTGTCTTTTGAATAATCTCATGAAGCCCCTAGGGAAAGTCAAACTCTTAACCTTCCATGAAATACTTGGAATCATGGAGAGACCCTCTTATGAGGGTCTTGTATGAGATGGATGTTGAGCTCTAGGAGCTCAAGGGGGATTGGGGTAATTCTTGGAGTGATGAGTGACCATAGGGTGAGTGTTTCACCTTCCCCTAATGGTGTGTGATGTACAGGGTGAGTGGTTCACCTTCCCCTGTGATACCCCATGTTGAGATATGCATAGGATGAGTGGTTCACCTTCTCCTATGGCATATGAGAAGGATGAGTGGTTCACCTTCTCCTATGGCATATGAGCAGGATGAGTGGTTCACCTTCTCTTGTTGGTACATCCTACCCATGCAGTCCAAGACTCATGGGAAGTACCTCTCATCTGGCCAATGAGTATGGAAAAGAGGATAGGGACCATAGTACTATCGATGGACACATTGTGTACTACTATACTCCCTATGCTAGGATGTTGATATTGATATGGGATCAATGGAAACTGACTTCAAGTTGGTTAAGAGTGGTATGACACACTCTCTATTATTGGAGACTTATTTCAAGTCAGTGGATAATGGTATGATACATTCTTGATCATTTCTTCTTTCTTCATAGTTCAATAGAGCAAAGAAAAGACATTGACGGTACACATTGTCAGACAATTTAGCAGGTGAATTTTTCCCTAGTTGAGAGGGAGTGTTAAGTTTGGAAACTAGGGTTAAACTTCACATTGGACAACTAATATGAGGCAGCTCATATTTTCATTTGATTCCTCTCTTTGAGAGTTGTAGGATTGATCTAATGATCATCCCATTCTGACATGTACAAGTGAAATTGTGAATTTATTTTGATTATGGAAAAATTGTCAAGGTTGGCTAGAAAACTCATGTAAGCTCAGAAGCCCAACAGTCACATCTATCCACCCTCAACATTTTCATATAAATACATGATGCCTCCTCATTTGGACACTTCACTCACTCACATATTCTCTCCTTTATTGAGTGGGTACGAAATTCAGAGGCTACTCTCCACACCTACGAAGAAAAGGTTCTTCTAGTTCCCAGGTTGTGATTACTAACCCTTTTCCCCAAGGGAAACAATTACTTGTTGGTGCGAATGCTAATATTGGGACCCCTCCACGGGGCAACCATGAAGGGGAATTTGCATCAAATGTGTATATGGTTAAGACTCATTTTTATATTTCAACTAGAGCTGATGATTATGGAAAGCCATAATCTTCTAAGGCTAAAAATGCTTTTGATACTCAAGAACCTCTTCATATAGAGAGGCCCGTAGTTGAACCTATACCTCAGATGTTGAAAGACTCCTTGAAACAATCAACTTATAATCCAAATGTTAGGGCTACTCAGAACTATTCCATCATTAAAGATTTAGATTAGAACCCTTGTTCTATGTCGGCGTTAGAGGTACTCCATTCGTGTCTTGTGCAAAGGAGTTCTTTTCTCACTATGATAAGAGAAGTTGACTTAAAAAAATATTTGTTCATTACATTTGATATGTAAAATGTTAAAAAGAGACTATGGATTTTCAAATTAAATCTACGTATTGTAAGAATACCATATTTTGAACTGTAGTTGACGAAGGGGCTTCCACGCATGTCATGTCTATGTCATGTTGGAAAGCTATAGGGTCCTTTGAAGTTGTTCCCTCTCCTACTCCTTTAACCACAATCGATGATTATTCTCATAGGCCTCATGGGATTCTGCCTGCCTTCCCGATTTGTGTAGGGGGCATTGTTATTAACATGGAAGTATAGATAGTTGATGTTATTCTTGATTATAATCTTATTTTGGGTCAGAACTAGGTTTCTGTGATGGATGGCATAGTTTGATATATATTTCACATCCTATGTTTTCCTCATGAAGGGAGAATTGTTACTATAGATCAGTTAGTCTATTATCCCAATGACCCTAATGCATCTGTTGACTCCACTTTCCCCTTGGTGAAGAATACCAAGCATCCTATTTCAATTTTAAGTGTTGGAATGTATTTCTCATTGATGGGAACTTTTGATCTTCCACCTCTTGTTGCTCATGTCAATGACATTTCATCCTCAAGGGTGGTCCCTTGAAAATGTTCTTTTAGAACTCATATTTTTCCGATCCTTGGCTCTTTCCCCCTCCTAAAACCATGTTAGAAGAAGGGAAAGTGGGTGGAATGGCTTATCTTATATCTACAATAGAAATTGCATATCAATCTATTGTTAATTCTGTAGATTCTCATCCCATCCCTATTTCAACAAAGGACGTGGACGATGATGTGGCATTGGTCTGGAAAATTGATTCCACTTTGGCTATGGATTGCCTTGATATCATTTTACCATCTGAAGAGGCAATTCTAGAAGCAATGAGTGGTGTAGAGAGACCATGGGATGATTTGCATCATTGGTCCTATTTTCTCCCTAACTTGCATAAATTTGAATCAAGTTTGTCTAGTCCTCTTTCTCATGGAAGTGTTCACAAAATTTCAAACCCTTATGCTCCAACACATATTTTTTACAAAGGTAACATGGCTAACATTTCAAAAACTATTTCGATGAAATTTCTAAGAATCCCAACATTATCAAAAATATATTCATTGGAGCTGATTGTTCCCCTAAAGAGATTAAGATTTATATCGATCTCTTTAAAGATTTTAGAGATGTATTTGCGTGGTATTATGAGGAAATGTCTAGGATTGGTCCTAGTATACTTCAACATTGTTAAGTTTTTAGTAGCTTGGGAGGTACTCCAAGCCCTAGGGTTCGGGGTTTGGAGGGTGGAGCGCCACAAACATCATTTGTGGGCTTGGAACCCAAGGTTGGGGTTTTCACCCATCGATATTTGGGAAAAATCCATGAGGCATTTTATACATGTGATGGATGGAGATGATGGAGGATGGTGAGGAGAATCCAACGCAACAAGAATCGTTGAAATCTGAGTTGTAGAAAATGGCTATGAATTTTTGAAGTTAATAATTGATTTTCGGGCATTCAACTCATGTAGTATTAAAGGAGGAATGTCCAAAAGTCATTTCTCTTGGGAAATTCGTTGATCCCTCTTGTTTAGTATAAATAATAGGTGATGGAGTTCATTTCTATCCATCCAAATGTGCATATTTATCATAGGAAAACCATTATGAGGTAGATACAACTCTAGAATATGAGGTCGAGTGTGTTTGGAGACTATTTTTGGATTCCTTCGATGACTTGGAAAATCTATTGAAGAGCAGAAAGGTAGTCACATACATGGAGATGACTTGGGAACTTTTTTTGGTGAAGTTTTGTGTGGGTTTTCTCTCCCACAGGAAGGCCGCAATTTTGGGTGACACTTCCATCTAGGTCACAAGCATTGTTTTACTTGGAACATAGGGCCATAAGGGTATTAAAGAGCCCAGGTAAGCTACATGATTTTACAGGTAAATGGAAGGGCATTTTTGGGGTTGGTTTCTAGCCCAAATTGGTAGGGAGTGTGGGAAGACCTGGGTAAAGAGATGCCGCAACTATAAATAGGCTTGAACGTGAAGGAGGGAGGTTGTAGTAGTGTTATTGTGTAGACATACAGTAGTGCAGAACATCCATTGAGAATGAAAAAGGTATGATTTTTTTATGATGGTTTCATGTTGAGTGGTTGCTAGTTGGATGGTCCATGTGTGGACAATTTGTGCAACCTGTGGGAGCCAATTGGAGGGCTTGACTTGGTGGTTAGAAGCCCCTCCTAGGAGAATATTCTATAGTGGTTTATTGATAGAGGTATTAGGCATCTTTGGACTATTGGAGGGAAGTGTGTAGATAAACCAAAGCAGCCCTGCAGGAGAAAGCAATAAGGACATTGAGTTTTCATGATTGGGTGAATATTGGAGCCTAATGTGCAACACTTTGATGGACAAAAGTGATTGCTAGATTGGAAGATTGGAGCTTAGGTGTTGGCCAACCTAGAAGAGTAGATTGGATCAACTTGTGTTCATGGGAGTAGAAGCGACTTGCAGCAGTGATAGGTGGCAACCCTCCTAGATTCTTTATGTGTTGTCCTTTGAAGGACTAAGGGGAAACTAGAGAGCAGATCAGAAGCGAAGGAACAACAAAATGAGATATGACATAGAGGTTGTGATTGTTGCATTAGGGAATCGAGATTTTCATTATATCTTGTATTCTTTTACTGGTGGAAAATTAAGGGCCATTATCCCTTGTACAGGAGCCCTAGATTGTTTTATTATATGTTGATTAAGATAATGAAGTTGGGTTGAAAAAATTGTAAAAATTGTCGATAATTGTCCATGTGTGATATAGTGTTGGTTATATTCCATTGTGCAAAGTAGCTTTGTTGATATTCTTGGTTCGGTAGCATAAAATATTTTAAGGTTCTATCCTAGACACCAAGGTCGTGGAAATTCAACATGGAATCAAAGAGTCTCTGAGGTATTTTTGACATATTGAATCAAAGTGTACATATTGAAGTACAACCTATGAGGGAGTTAGTCACATTGTAGGTGAAGGGCTCACTACAATTTCAAAGTTGCAAGCTGGTCTCTGGTATGAGGACATGTTGGAGGGGTTGTCCAACTATATTCCATGGAAAGAAAGGATCAATTTGGCCTTGCAGGTTAATAGGATCTGGGAGTTCGCTGAGAAATCCATCAAGAAACCAACTGACCCAAAGGAGCTATAAGTGTATGAGGATTTAGATATGTGGGTGAGAATGATCATCCTAGATGTTGTGAAGGATACCCTAATACCTCATTTTTCTAGGAAGAACACTACACATGAGATATGGATGGCTCTTCATAATTTGTTCCGGAATAAGAAGGAGAATAGGGTACTAGTATTGGAGGATAAATTGAATTCCATCAAGATTATTAAGGGTGAAGGAGTGACTTCATATCCGATGAGATTGTCTCAAGTAAGAGATGATATTGTTGTCGTCAATGTGACTATTTCAGATTCAGATATGGTAAGGATAGCTTTGAAAGGGTTCACCGAGGAATGGAAGCCCATAAAGGGGATCGTTGCTAGAGAGAAGTTTCTAGACTAGAATAGGTTGTGGGATGACTCCATTCAGGAAGAGTTGCGAGATGAGGATCTTCATCCGAAGAAGAAGGCTTCAGATGATGACATGGCACTTTCAGCATGAATGAGGGTGAGCAAAAGAAGGACTTGAGTAATGTAAAATGTTTTAATTGTGGTGAGATTGGTCATTTTTTGTCAAGATGTTAATTGAAGAAGAATATGGGACATGATAATAAGAAATGGAAGCAGGTCACCGGTGTTTCCACCTCTGTTGCGATAGATGCTCTCACTAGGAGGTTGGAGGAGGAGGAATTTGTTATGATCTTTCATTACTTGTAGGGTAATATCGATGAGGATGGATGGTACATGGATAGTGGTGCATCAAAACATATGACAAGGTCACAAGATGTTTTTGAGACTCTAGCTGAATGGGACTTGAAGTTTCACATGGTGTTGGGTGACAAGAGTCATAAGGAGATATAAGGATAAGGAGTTGTACCATTTAGGATTGAGATGGGATGAGTGATGCAGGTCCAATATGTATATTTGTACCAGGACTCAGATATAGTATGATATCTTTCTCGATGATTGAGAAGAAGGGGTTTGAGGTCTTATTCCAGGATGGGAAGGCAAGACTCAGGCCCAAAGGCTCTATCTCCACAAGTATTATGCTTGAAGTTAGAGAGCATGATATATACAGGATGATAGGCAAGGGTATATATCATGGGAAGAAGAAGTAGGAGGACCAGGTGTAGGTTCTAGAGAAGCATGTGCAGGTGCAGGCTTCATAGGCACAAGTATAGGTTCCAAAGAAGAAGGACTAGGTTCTAGAGACTCGAGGAGAGTCGATTTTTAGAGGAAGTTTGTAGGTTCAAAGGGAGAATTTGCAGCCCAAGAAGAGTGTGTGGTTAGTGTGTTGAAAGGGTGCTTCTACATGTGCTAAGAAGGAATCATGGAGATATTAGAAAGAAATACATGATAAGAAGAAGAAGCAGGATGCTTCAAGTGACAACGACACTTTTGAACGAGGCATAGTTCACGCTATAGGGATTACTGCAATTGCGAGCGCCAGGAGTTGGGCGAGTGTTGTGAGTAGTGATGATGATGATGAGTTACTTCCTAGCCTTGTAAGTACCTCCATTGCTAATAGAAAGTGTTGATTTTTTAGTAGCTTTGGAGGTACTCCAAGCCCTAGGGCTTAGGGTTTGGAGGGTGGAGCATCAAAAAAGTCATTTGTGGGCTTGGAACCCAAGGTTGGTGTTTTGCACCCATCAATGTTTGGTCCAAAATCATGATTCATTTCCTACATGTGATGGATGGAGATGATGGAGGATGGCAAGGAGAATATGCAATGAGAATCGTTGAAATCCGAGTTGTAGAAAATGAGTTATGAATTTTTGAAGTTAATAATTGATTTTTGGGCATTTAAGTCATGTAGGCTTGAAGGAGGAATTTAAAAAAGTGATGTCTCTTGGTAAATTCGTTAATCCCTCTTGTTTAGTATAAATAACAGGTGATGGAGTTTATTTCTATCCTTCCAAATGTGCATATTTCTCATAGGAAAACCATTCTGAGGTAGCCGCAACTCTAGAAGAGGAGGCTGAGTGTGTTTGGAGATTGTTTATAGGTTCCTTGTATGTCTTGGCAAGTCCATTGAAGAGTATAAAGGTAGTCACATACTTGGATATGACTTGGGCACTATTTTGGTGAAGTTTTGTGTGGGTTTTCTCTCCCACAGAAAGGACACAATTTTTGGTGACACTTCTAGCTAGGTCATAGGCATTATTTTGCTTGGGATAGAGAGCCATAAGGGTATTGAAGAGGTAATATAGGCTGCAAGCTTGTACCAGTAAACAAAGGGGCCTGTTTTGGGATGGTTTCTAGCCCAAATTGGCAAGGAATGTGGGCAAACTTGGGTAAAGAGAGGTCGCTTCTAGAAAGAGACTTGGAGGTGAAGGAGGGAGGTTGTAGCTTTTTTTTGTAGCCCTAACCAAAGGCGCAGACCTACAATAGTGTAGAACAACTCTTGAGAATGAAAAAGGTATCAGTTTTTTATGATGGTTTCGTGTTGAGTGGATGCTACTTGGATGGTCCATGTGTGGACATTTTGTGCAACCTATGGGACCCAATTGGAGGGCTTGACTTGGTGGTTTGAAACCCCTCCTAGGAGAAGATTCTACATTAGTTTATTAATAGAGGTATTGTACATATTTGGATTGTTCGAGGGTAGCGTGTTGGTATCCCAAAGTCACTCTAGAGCAGCAAACAAGAAGGATGTTGATTGTAGCATGATTGGGTGAATATTAGAGCCTAATGTGAAACACTTTGATAGATAAAAGTGAATGCTAGATTGGAAAAATGGAGCTCAAGTGTTGGCCAACCTAGAAGAGAAGATTGGATCATCTTGTGTTCATTGGAGAAAAGTGACTTGTAGCAGTGATAGGTGGAAGTGAAGGACTGACATGACGAGATATGACATAGATGTTGTGATTGTGCACTAGAGCAATGAGATTTCCATTCTGTATTGTATTCTTGTACTTATGGAAAATTGAAGGCCATTATCCCTTGTACATTATCCCTAGATTGTTTTATTATATGTTTATTAATATAACAAATATGGGTTGAAAAAAATGTAAAACTCTATCAATAATTGTGAATGTGTGATTTATTATTACTTATATTCCGATGTGTAAAGTAAATTTGTTGATATTCTTGGCTTGGTAGCGTCAGAGATTTTAAGATTCTATCCCGGACACCAAGGTCATGGAAATTCAACAAGCATGAGATAAAGACTTACGAAAACGAAAAGCCTGTGCGTCAAAATCTTCAAATGGTCAACCTTAGGAAAGTTTTGGTTATCAAGGGAAAGGTAGAGAAATTGATTAAAGTAGATTTCATCTACCCTCTTCCTCTAACTGAATTGGTTTCAAATCTAGTCCCTGTGGAAAAAAACAAGGAAAAATATGTATATGCATTGATTTCATGGATTTAAATAAGTCCTATCCAAATGAAAATTTCCCCACTCCATTTATAGATCAAATTATTGATGAGTGGGCTGGAAATGAAATTTTCTCCTTCATGGATAAATTTTCTGGGTATAATCAAATAAAAATTTGTCCTGAAGATCAACATAAGACGAATTTTATTTCCCCTGGGGTATGTTTTATTAAAGGAGAGTTCCTTTTGGCCTTAAAAATGTTGGACCTACCTTTCAATGGGCTATGTCATACACTTTCCAGGACATCAAACATATAATTTAAGCTTATTGGATGATTTACTTGCTCGCTCTCATAATAGAATGGAACATACAAAACATCTTCATTTATTTTTTGAGAGATATCGTTACTATAAAATCCAGTTGAACCCTAGTAAGTGCGTTTTCACTGTTACATCCGGTTAGTTGTTGTGATTCATTATTTCTATTTAAGGGATTCAGGTTGATCCTTTCATGGTTGAGGAAATATTTTAGTTGCAC
Organism: Pinus taeda; assembly: GCA_000404065.3. NCBI lineage: Eukaryota > Viridiplantae > Streptophyta > Pinopsida > Pinales > Pinaceae > Pinus > Pinus taeda. Next base: position 807,954 of record APFE031625391.1, on the reverse strand, counting down.
CCCCCATCTAATATCTGTCAACTTCAAAGTCTCCAAGGAAAAGCCAAATTTTTAAAGAGGTTTATCGTGAACTATGTTGAGATCACAAAACATTTTATGCATTTACTTAAGAAAGAAGTTCCATTTGTTTGGGATGAATTCTCTCAACACACATTCGTTTCTTTGAAAAAGGCATTGACCTTTGCTCACCTTTTGAGTCAACCTAATTATAACAAAGATTTCCTTTTGTACCTCGCGGCAGCAAAATCATCCATCGGTATGGTTCTGGTTTAGGAAGATGATGCCCTTAGAAAGCATGTGATTTATTATCTAAGCCGTGGTTTCGTTGGTCCTAAACTCATATATTCTCACATTGAAAAAATGGCCTTAGCATCAATTCATGTTGTTCAATGACTCTGTCATTACATTTTGCTAAGAAAAACCTTTGTAGTAGCTGACGTCAATTCATTTCCATTTTCCCCCAGCAGGAAAGTGATTATGGGCAAATATAATAAATGGATTGTTATTTTACAAGAGTTTTATCTAGATTTTACGTCATCAAAATCAAAGAAGTCTTTGGTTTTCGTAGAATCAATTTCGTAATTGCCTTGTGAAGTTGATGATACATATGAAGAATCATTTCCAAATGAACATATTTTTCTGATCTCCTCACAATATCCTTATCATTGTATATCTCCAAACTTCAAAGTTTTCTCACTCTTTTTCTAAGGACGATCATCGAACTACATCACTTGGCTAGGAATTATCTAAACATTAGTGATATTTTATATTGTCATGAATTTGATTCAATTCTTAGACGTTTTTGAACTTAGAGGAAGTTGAGACAGTTTTAAATAACTGCCACAATGGGTGTTGTGGAGGTCATTTTTCTGGGCTTGCAACAACTTAGAAAATATTACGTGCAACATATTTTTAGCCTTTGATTTTCAAAGATTGTATCGAGAAGGTCGAAAAATGCCATCCTTTTAGATATAATTTTTGGGATTCAACTGCGTTAAGTCATTCACGTATGACCATTTCCACGAGAGGTAGTTGTAACTGACTAATTTCTCATGATTTTTGAATAGTTCACTTAGCACTCATTGCATCGGGTGATGCTCACAGGGGTGAAGAAGTGGGATTGAAACTAGTGAAATGAATCACATAGCATCAATCATCACTTTCGGGACTTGCACCCAGTAACTAGGACTTCCTAGGAGGTCACCCATCCCAGATCGCCTCTACTCAAGCGTGCTTGACTGTGGATTTTTCCCCACAATCAAGCCCACTTAACTTGCTACCCCATTTGCAAAACCTTAGCAAGTATTGTGCCTCATGAATCATTCAAGTAGAGATCCTTCACTCTTTTTGAATTTAAGTATTAGGGGGTTTACGTAGTGCATTATATTAGATATCATTTTTGGGATTCAACTGCGTTAAGTAAGTCATTCACGTATCACGATTTCCATGTCATACATCATACATGAAATGCCATCCTTGTCAAACCTATAGTGTGCACTCAACCAACTCTGCTTTTTCCTGTCATCTTTGTCGATCCATTTACATTAGGGGAATTTTGATGTCTAAATGGGCCTTCTAAGGAAATTATAAAAAAAAAAAAAAAATACTAAAATAAGATTATATTACATCATCAAAATTTATAGGGAAAAAAGAAAAAACTATTTTTTCAATTCGTATTTTCAACTTATCTCCCTATGGGTTTACTCAAATTTCAAGTGGGAACAATCGTTGGATGTAAAATTTGATTCCTCATCCAAGGAGTACCCATATTGCATACTTTTGATGGACCCTTATACATGAAAAATGATAAATACATGAAAAACATGATTGTAATCATGGTTTTTCATGTATTTCTCATTTTTCGTATAACAAGGTCCATCAAAAGTATGCAGCATGAGTACTCCTTGGACGGGGAATTAAATTTTGCATCCAACGCGTATTCACACTCAAAATTTGAGTAAAAATTTAGTGAGATAAGTTGAAAATACAAGTTGAAAAAGAAGTTTTATTATTTTATTATTTTTTAATCTTTTTACTTCTTTACCACAAAAATGGTGAATCATCCCCCATGGTTGACATCATCATATTGAATCCTGTTGGTTCTTATAAAGTTTATTTTAGTTGTACATTTTTCTTAGGAGACCCATTTTTTACCTTAAAAGTTCTCTAATGCTAAATGGGGAATTAATTTTACAACTTGTAATCCAGCTTCAACTAAGGGACCCGAGTACATTATCGTAGAAGTAGGCTACTTTACGAAGTGGGTTGAAGCTATGCCCACTTTTAATAATGATGGTGAGACAACAACTCCTTTCCTTTTTAATCAAGACAATTCGTGTTTTTGTATCCCTAAAGAGATTGTCACTCATCATGGCAGTCACCTTCAGAATAAGATGATGTATGAGTTGGCTTTGAAACTAGGATTTTGGCAAGAGAATTTGTCTTCTTAGTATCCTCAAGCTAATGGGTAAGTTGAAGTCGTTAATAAATCCCTTAAGACTCTCCTGCAAAGGATGATTAATCAAGCTTAGTCCAACGGACACATCATGCTTTATCCTGCATTATGGGCATACCGAATGTCTATTAATATTGTTATTGGGTTCAATCCTTTTCAGTTAGTTTATGGCTTAGAATTGATCTTTCCTATATAATTTGAGATTCCATCTCTTAAGTTGGTAGTCCAATTTCTTCCAGACACCTCAAGTCTTGAAGAGCGCCTTGTTCATTTGCAACATCTTGATGAGCAGCGTCAAGATGTCACCACAATGAATGAGGGAAATAAGAAAAGAGCTAAATCTCAATATGATAAGTTCGTACGACCTAGGGTTTTATCTAAAGATGACCTTGTCTTTCTCTATGACCAAGATAAATACACCTTGGGGGCCGAAAAATTCAAACCTATGTGGTACGACCCTTTCATTGTTAAAAGGGTCTTTGATGAAAGGATATTTTGGGGGTAAGCCAATTTCCCCTTTCTTTATTAATTTTTGATCCTGAGGCTTGTGGGTTATGCCCGAAAACCTGTCAGAAGTGTTATTCATTCTTAGGCCATAAGCCTTTAAAAACTAGGACCACACTCCATATTGGAATACACGGGAATTACACAGGTAACACGCGGAAAACACACGTAAAAAGTATGGTCGGACTTCAAATACTTACACCCGCGTTCATAATTATCGTTGGGTCTACTCTATCAGTCCATCACCTTTTTGCTACACCATCCTTCGCATTCCTCGAACACTGACCACTGATCAAATCAGGACCATTGATCGACCGCTCAATTTGACGGTTGTCGTTACATTCGATCAACGAAACTAATCGTTGACCCTGCACTGTAGATCCAACCCTCATTTGATCCAACACTCCACAACAATTTCGGGTGAGCAACGTGCATGAGGATTAACCGCCCGATAAAGTGGTTTCCTCTCTCCTCCTCGTTGTTGCGTGTCTGCCGTTGAATGGAATCAGATGCTTTCCTCGAAATATAGCTTACAACTTATACCTTGCCTGAAATACCACTTTCACTATTGTGAAACCACTTTCCTCGAGAATTAACGTCCTCACATCTCTGCCATGCGATGACCATTGATTTCTTCCTTTGAATGGTTCTAATGGTTCCTTCAAGTTCCTTTTTACTTTGATCTAGACCATTGATCTCTGAGATCCAACGAATCCTGTGCATTCTCTCATTTGTCAACCATTTGATGAATTCTTCACTTAAATCCAATTCCTCTACCATATACCATTTCACACATGACATAACAATTGATTCATTTATCTTTAGATCGCCATCGATCCTCGTAGTGATCGATGGTCGATCAATACTACAACACACATTCTCAGACTTTTCAAGAAATACAACACACAGGCATACAATATCAACATTGAACACACTTTTATATTATATATAGATGATTACAAGCTAAGGCATTTCAGCCTTAGGAAGAAGCTCTCCTCTCGACAACATTGTGAATACTCTATGCTTACACAATTCTATATGTTACTCCCTGTATTGTCCTCTTCTCACACACACATACTTCTCTTTTTATAAGATATTACAATAGTCATGGATCATTTAATATGCACAATCTCTTCCGAAAACCACTCAACAAATTCATTAATTCTCTCTACAGCTCACTATATGGATATATATGGCAGATTACATTAAATCAAGTCTTCTCGAGACTTTTATCCATTCCATCATTTACTCTATTTTAAACATAATTTCCCTGGTTTGCTCCGATGGTCCATGTCGTCCTCCTTGCTTTGCTTTGGATTCCTCCTTTAATGAAGAGTGGCAGATGCTCCTGCATCAGACTCTCAAGGCACAAAAAATTTATGCCCTCCTAGCCATATGCTTCTCCTTGTCCTTATCAATTCTACCCACTTCATAGTGGAACTACCTTCATGATCTTTTGTGAGCCACAACCAACCTTTGCAGTAACAGTCTTCCTCTGCTACATGATACCTCACCAAGATTTCTCCTGAGCTTAGTCTTTTAGCATTTCTCTGGTTCTTTCCTTTGGAACCAATTCAAGCACTCCTTGCTCTAGATGTTGCAACCTTCTCACCTTATTTTGTTGTTATCTGTGCATCAATATAAAACCCACACATTCTCCAATCTTCAAATCAAATCAAACAAAACATATCATCTCACCTTCGAGATATCTGCATGATCTTGTTCCACCATTTACCTGTACTTTGAATGGATTGTCCTCTTTTTCTTTCATCTACAAGTCCTATTGAACTTTATCTCTATGTGCCTACCATTTGTCAGATTAGAATCTGATCCCCTCTGGCCTGCATAAACATCTTAACACATACTCTATTCTAAATTTTCCTCAAAGGAATTTTCACATAGAATTTCTTTGTTCTGTTTTAACACCAATTGTTTCAATTACAATTCTGCTCTGATACCAAATGATGAAAGGATATTTTGGGGGTAAGCCAATTTCCCCTTTCTTTATTAATTTTTGATTTTGAGGCCTGTGGGTTATGCCCAGAAACCTATCGAAAGTGTTATTCATTCTTAGGCCATAAACCTTTAAAAACTGGGACCGCACTCCATATCAGAATACACAAGAATTATGCAAGAAACACACGGAAAACACACAGTCCAAAGCATGGCCGGACTTCAAATATTTTACACCTGCATTCATAATTATCGTCGGGTCTGCTCTCTCGGTCCATCGCCTTTCCACTGCACCGTTCACATTCCTCGATCACCGCTCAAATTAGGACCGTTAATCAACCACTCGATCTGATGGTTTTTGTTACTTCTGATCAACGAAACTAATTGTTTATTCCATCATTTACTCTGTTTTAAATAGAATTTCCCTAGTTTTCTTCGATGGTCCATGTCATCCTCTTTGTTCTGCTTTGAATTCCCCCTTTAATGAAGAGTGTTGGATGCTCTTGCATCAGTCTTGAATACGGGTGTTTATGAGTTGATTGATTTTGATGGGAATGTGTTGTTGGAGCCCAGAAATGGGCTCTATCTCTAAAAGTATTATGCTTAGGCTCTTGCCTAAGCATTTGATTTGTTTTGTAAATATTGTACATAGTTTTAGTTTTTGTCTATGATTGTCATGGTGACGATGGTGTTTTCAATTTGCTTTGGTGGGATTGGATGGTTTATTCGATGTACTTAGGATTCAAAGACGGTGCCAATAGACACACCTAGAGTTTAGCTCCCACTACTTGGGTAATACGTTATCCATTTGGTCAGTTGTTGGTCACAAGAGGCATATGTATTGGTCCTGCTTCTAACAATATGGTTGAATAAAGTGTTGTTATTAATTTACTTTCTAGAGCAATATCTTATGGCATTGAACCGTTAGTGGTTTACATGGACTCGCAACTGGTTGTGTCTCAACTAAATAATATTTATCGAGTGAGGGATCCTTTATTACATCGTCAATTTTTGAAAGTGAGATTATTACAAAGATCATTTAATTTTATTACTTTCATTCACATTCCACGATTAGATAATGCATTTTTTGATTTTATATCTAACCAAGCATTTGATTGGCATATCAATCATTCATCACATTAAATAAAAACATCAAATAATCATTTGTATATATGATTAATTCATCCCGAAATATTTGTATATATAAATAGATGAGTGTCAAAATATTACAGAATGTGGACAAATGTCCTGCAAAATTAGGGCTCAAGCCTGATCATGTCTTATCAAAAAGACCAGTCTATATGAAATCTAAGTCTAAGGGCGCTACCTTGGATGAGCATCTTGGTAGAAGACAATGAAATTTTCCACTCATCAGAAGAGTCATAACCACTCTTGTGGTACTCCAACCACCCATCTCTGTATACCCTTGGGAATATCCTCTATTGTTGCCATTGGAACCTGGTGATTTAGACTCTCAAAGTTCCTCTATACTACATGGAGGACCCTATAGGACTCAGTTGTTGCTCTCCCTGTGTCTCTATCGTGACACATATGCCTTGGTAGACCCTCAAGTCTCATTGGTCCCACATCCGCATCATGATCATTTAATATTGTTAGGATTTTTGTTTCATGAAAAAAGACTTTAAATTTCTGGAGATTATCTTTAAAAGCCACAAAAAATCAAATATGTTAAAAAATTAAAAATTTACCAATGTTGCCCCATGCATCTCCCTCGGGAAGTACTAAATTCGAGTCTGCTCAGAAGTCTAGTCCTGCATATGGGTAATCCTCTATGGCCACGACTTGTTGCTCCCACCATTGGATGAACTCATCATCAAAGGTCGTCTGGGTGACTTCACCTCTGCCAAGTCTTCTGATCAAATTTGACCATCTAGCCATCCTTGGATCTCTAGGACTGCTAATGGAAAATGTCGCTTTGGCTCGTAGCACAAGAATCTTATCAAAGAAAAATGAGCAAGGAATGGTGCCATAAAAAAGTTCCCCTATCTCATTGATGTATGTTTCTTCTTCATATTGACCAGGAACATTGTACACCAATTATACACTACTGGTTTTGAGCATTCCACAACTAGAAACATAGCCGATCATGAGGCTTGGTGTAACGAATTTGAGCCTGATATCCTAGTAATGGTGAAAAGGATAATCTTAATAAGCATACTTGTGATTTTTTAATCGGGACTTGTGATCCAACTTTATTAGTGTCTGGTACATACTACAAAATAACATAATCATTAATATTAAGGCCTTCGCTAGCCTTGCCTTTCAGATTGATTTTTTCCCCTTCGGGAGAGACCTATAATGAAGTATATATCTTACACTTCAATTTGCAAAGGCATTGAGTCTATGAAGAATTTATCTTGCTCCGAGTCCCAATAATTGATCAACATTTCCAATAATCAAGTTTGAGTTCTAATAATGGGCATCATGAAGAATTTGAGAAAACCATAATTTTTCAATCCATCTAATGATTCTTGATCTTCTAAGACTTCATTATCCACATCATTGTGTTCTCTCTCTCTCCAAAAGATCAACATCTTGCAAAAATTGAGTGATTTCATCAATTAGAAATCAATTTACGAATTAAGTTTTGTGTGTATGAGAATTTTGTAAGAGATAGTCACGTATATACATGACTTTCCCTTTGATAACTCACATATAGGGCTTTCTATATGACACAATTCCAAAACTGCATATACACAAAATTGGTTCTAAAATTTTAAAAATGCACTCAAAAATCGATCTAATCTATCAATTTTATTATCTAAATGGAAGAGGTTAGGGTTATGAATTACTTGGAGTTCGCAGTTTCAAGATTCCTTGGTGGAATTGGTTGTATTATCTTGCTCAGATTTTCTCTGAAAGCTCTATCCTCAACACTTAGATGGTAAGAATGAAATTGGGTGAGTTCAACAGTTTATTTTAAAATTAAAACTTAAACCCACTTCCTAAAGTTCATTTTTAACTTTATTATTTTATTTTCGTGAAATTTTGACCTTTTGCTTGAAGTGTTGGAAGGGCCTTTCTCAGGGATAAGAATATTCTTTTGTCACTTAGTAATATTTTCCTATCACTTTAATTCCACGATTGTTGACCTATGATGGCAGGTATCATACTCTAAGCTGGAATTTAGGTTAAGACATATCGCTTTTCCATCACATTTTGCATCTTGAAATCATACTATGATATTTAGTCGTAGGTTCAACCCCATTATGTTGCGATTTTTAACCCCTCTCACTTGTCATTTCACAAAGGCGTAACATAATGGTAGAGCCTTTCCTTCCATGGGCTTCATAATTAGAATCTCGCTAGCATATGTTTCCCATGATGCAAATATTGTGTAGGCTCGAGAGTCCCCTTTTGTCCTGCCATGAATTTGTGTTGAAGCCTCATTCTTCTTCTTATTCACATCTATTCTAGCTTTATACCCTATAGGCTCGAATGTGTTGATTTGTACTATTGCATTTCATATTGACCACTTGCATTCATTTTGGCCTTAAGCCAAATTCATTGGACTTGTGTATAAACCACTTTTGGCCATCACTCTTTTGTAAGATCAAACCATGCATTCATTAGCCTTTGTGACTTGATACCCTTTTTACGTGGAGGGAACATCCCCTCGAGTGTCATGACCAATACTCGCCACCTTGCATTGAGCATAAGAATATTCCAATCCTAGGAAATAGAGCACTTGCCCTTGACACTTGTTCTCTCCACTATACTATAGGCACTCTTTTATTTTTTTTGGGCTTTATAACATGAAAAAGATTAAAAAAATAAATATTCAAAAAAAGAGCGGGAACAGGACAATTTCTTCGTCATTTGACGATAGCAAGATTCATTCGTGTCACCCATGAACAATGCACTTAAAATGAGTCTTTCCTCCATTGGGATGGGAATTAATTTGACTTTAGGGAAGCCATAAGCTTCTTCTTGAGTCAATCCTCCACTAGTTGGTTAACTCTTCCAATCATATGGAGAGTTTTTTGATGCCTCTTGCATCACAAACTTATACAAAGTTATTTTAGCTACCATAAAATCACATCAAGTTGTTATTTTATTAAGGGGAGGTAAACCTATTGTCGACCATTATGTGGTGTCTCTTAACTCATTTTTATCAGCCATACCCGGTCTGTCAAGTTATTCTCAATATCACATCAATGACTTGGTCCTTTACTTGTGCTAGTTAAGAAGGTCCCCATTGACTTCTTGTTGGTGGATCTTCTCTTATCAACTTGGATAAATTTCTTTGAGAGAAGACTTAGAGTTGCACCTTGGCCCTATTTACATCATTGATAGGTTACCTTATGCTCAACATCTATCATCATTATGGGTTTTTGAGTGATTGGTTTCCCTTTTGTTAGATGTAAGCTTACATTATCACATGTTGGGATTTGTGTAGTACCTTGGTTTCCATTTGACCCTATTGGTGGATTCCTCACCTCTATGCCATCTTTCATTATTGGGTGGTTTAGAGGATTCCTGTCGCACACTAGCCACATCTTGTGCAGGCTGGAAACGTACTTTGGAATGGTTACTTTATCTTTATTCATCTGATTTCTTCCAAATTATTGGCTTGCGGGTTACACTTTCACTAGTTGATGTGGGATTCCTTACCAATAGATCTTTTCCCATTGACTCCAAATCATTTCTCTGAGAACAATGTCTAGACTCCTTTTTTCAGTACCTTAGGGTTTGCAGAAATCAGTGGTAGACTCCTTCATTATCAACAGTGAGAATACATCAATGTCTCTTGATTAGTATATTTTTTGAAGTGTTTGACTTCAACACATCTATTCAAACTTGTTAGATTGTACTGGGGTAACTTGACACTCATTATCATTATTGGTGAGTTGTCTCGTGTTTGTTAACAATATAAATCAATCACCAGTAAGAAAATAATTTCTCACATGGTCAACTGCAGCTCATTTATTCCTAGGGTTTAGAAATGTGGCATTTGCAGTCAGTGAAGACCTAAGGTTGTGTCAACATCTTGGTTCACTTGAAAGCTCCTTTAGCATTTTTCCAATGACACCTCTTAGCTTTATATGTTTCAGTCTTTCTCAGAAGCATCTTATATGTCGACACCTGAGTTTATGCAGTACCACTATTCCACCTATATGACTTGGTACTTTTATGAGGATCGTTTATGCAACATCATTGACTAGACTTTCTTCTACGTGATATTGAGACATAACTTCAATGTGTTCTTTCGTGGCTATGATTTGATGATCCACTATGTATTCTTCATCTCATTATACACTTATATATACATTTTGGATCCCCATTATACTTGATCAACGTAAATGCTTTACTACTTCTGAGCACGGGTATGCCTACCTCGGACATGAGTTTAATTTATGACTCCTTCCACAGGTATTTGATGGGTTGGAATATGGTGATATCCTCTCGGGTTTTCGAATGAATCCTCTCTCTATACTTAATATATTTCTACCATCATGTTCCCCTCAGAAATCATATATTAGGGGGCATATGTTATAGCATCATTCAACACTCTTGTAGACCTGATGCTCTCTTATGGGCCTAGGCAGTCCCTTTTCCCATGCAGACTTGACTTACACTAAAAAATTGTATTTCAAAATCCATAAGTGACTCTGCCCACACAAAAATGAGTACATAAGTGGGTCCCATAACACTATACCCGTGCATTCATTTTTAAATATGAAAAAATAAAATAAAATGCTATTTTTCAAGTAGGGTTTATGGGTTTTACTGAGAACCCACCTACAACAACATGTGGCCTAACTAAAATAACCAATTTGAGGTGGTATACATACACCCCTTGGGTAGGCCTAATTGATATGAGAAGATATATAGCAGCATTATACTCAATTTCCTCTAGATAAAGTATGTTTTTCCCATGCCTTCTCCACTCCCAGTCTCTAGGAAACCTTAGTTTCCTTTGCAGAGATGATCAACTTCCTTATCTAGCATCTTCTTGTGCCTATTAGAGAGATTGTCTTCGTGGCTCAGGCTAGACAAATCTAGAGGAAGGATTCATTAGTGCATTTGGCCTAGATCAAGTTGTATCTATCATGTACTTAGCATTGTTAATTAATAAAGAAGCTTTTGTCTTGTTCCTAATATATGTTGTCATCTTATGAATGATAGTCTGAATGGTTATATATGTCGATATAACATATTCTTATGCATTCATGTTGAATTATCTATTATGCATATGCTTCTATTATCGATTTGCAGGATTCCGCCTCTTGGAGGAAACAGAGGGTCTGGACCCTACAGGAACATATTCAAACGTAGGACCCTCAGGTATGTCTTTGAATCCAACTTCGATAATTCGAATATTTGACATGCTTGATTGAGTGTTCTTTTTTTATTATTTTATACTACTCTGTTGAGGCTTTTAACCCTTGCCTTAGGGAAATTTTCTCGCCAACACTTCAGAAACATCAAAATGAGGCCAACAAAAAAGATCAAACACCAACCTTTCCAAGCCTTCTAGACACAAAGACGAGTGGAAAAATTTCCACCTTCAAGACTATATGCGATTGTACTTTAAACACACTATGCGCATATTTGATTGTTATCAAATCAACCCACTTATACATGATTTTCTACCAATCACCAAGCGTATATACATGATTATTGTAAAGTAAAATAACATATAGGTGCAAAAGACTAAAAAAATAAAAAATAAAAATCCCATATCCAAAGGATCAGGCTTGAAGGATAGGTCCATAGAGGTATTTAGAGACTCTGAAAAAATAAAGACACCTATTAATCACCCATATTAGGGAAACAACCCTTCAAGAAAATACTCAAAAGTATTTTCCATAATAGAGTCACTAATTCTATTGTGGGGGAATCCATTGAGGATAGGGTTGAAATCCCTAACAGAGTGAAAATAGAAAATTAACAAAGAACACTCAAAATATCACATAACTTGCATAAAATTAACAAAAGAGGGAATGAGGAATCGCAGGTGGGTCCTACATTTGATGTTGATCACACAAGGTCCAAACCCTCGTTCTTGCTCCAACTATACATACCTACAATACTAACAAGAAAACATAGATCGAAACAACAAAATCCAACGTATACAAGTATATATGATATATTAGTCCATAAACAATTCCATTATAAATTCGCAACATGAGAAATAAAAATAAAAATGGGACAGAGTACATGTTTCTTTTATTGATAATAGCAATAGATAGGTAGTTACAAGATCACTTGATCTTGGTTGTTAGCAATGAGTGGAACATTTTTATAGATCCTTCATTCTTGAACCACTCAAGGTATCCTCCTCCAATATATGCTAAGTAGATGTGTGATAGGAATGGATCAACATCATAACATTGAAACAAGGGTTTCCTAGATAGAGGGAAGTGCTTAAAAGCATATGATAAAAGACCTAATCTAGGGAAAATTTTCCATAGTAATGATATGAAGGTTGATGGATGTCATGAGGAGCACCCAAGTTTTGCATTTATACCACCATAAATTGGTTTGGGTGGTTATGCCACAAGCTCCTGTAGGTGGGTTTCTGTTGTAACTCATATACCCCGCGTGAACAATTGCATTTTTTATATTTTTTTAATATATTTAAATCCATATATGACTTTTTTTAATAGTATCTACATATATATGTGACTTTAATGTGGTAATCTCATGTACATAATTTGGGAATTTTTTTTTTAAGATAAACTTAGGTCTGCATAGGGGAAAGGAATGCTACCCTGGCCAATAAATGCATCTAATGATAAATGAGGCAAAACATGTTATAACAGATAGTCTTTAAACAATATGGAATATCATTTTTGGGATTAGTTGTGTAGAGTAAGTCACTAAATTATGACCATTAGTAGGATTGATACTAGAGAAATAAATTGCATAGCATTAGTCACCACCTCTAGGATTATACCTAGGAACCAAGAACTCCTAAGACGTCAACCATCACAAATATCCTATGGATCAAGCGTTCTTAACTATGGACTTTTTAGCACAATCAATCCCACTTAGCTTTCTACCCCATTTGCAAAACCTTGGCAATTATTATGCCATAAGAGTGAAGGGACCTCCAACTAAATCATTCATATGGCATAATACCTTCTAAGTTCTTACAAATGGGGTAGAAATCTAAGTGGACTTTATTGTGGAGAAAAATCCATAGTTTAGTGTGATTGAGCTATAGGATCCTTGAGACAGGGAACTATGGAGACTTACTATAGTGGGTGCAAGCCATAGAGGTGATGATTGATGCTATGTGATTTATTTCACTAGTATCAATCCCACTTATTCACCCTTGTGAGCATCACTTGATGCAATGAGTGTTATTTGGACTATCCAAAATCATGATAATTTTGGTTAGTTGATACTAATATTCATGGGTATGGTCATAGCTTAATGACTTACTCTACACAATTAATCCTGAAAATATATCTAATATGTTGCACTATGAAAGCCCCTCAATTAAATGAAAAGTGTGAAGGGAACACCAACTATATAATTCAAATGGCATAATATTTACTGAGGTTTTGCAAATATGGTGGAAAACTAAGTGGGCTTGATTGTTGGGTAAATCCATAGTTAAGTGTGCCTGAGCCAAAGGAGTCTTAGGATGGGTGAACTTTGGGGAAGTCTTGGTTAACCGGTGCAAGCCCTAGAGATGATGATTGATGTTGTGTGATTTATTTTGCTAGTATCAATCCCACTTCTTCACCCCTATAAACATCACCCCATGCATTTAATGCTAAGAGGACTATTCAAAATCAGGATAAATTTGGTCAATTGAGACTAACACTCATGGATATGGTCACAATTTAATAACTTACTCTATAAAATTAATCTTGAAAATGATATCTAATATGTTGCACTATGAAAGCCCATCACTCAAATATGGAATATATTTTTAAGGAAATATAAAAATACATTATTGGACACAAGTATCTCATTTTGTGATCACTAGTGGAATAGAATCCACACATTCATAATTGTTAATCCATACTTCTTGAAGCCATTATAAGAGAGGGTTTCGTAAGTAATCAAACATTCTAGCAATTGTGTGGTAATAGTGTATTGGAGGATTATGTTGAAGATAAGTTCCTTTCCCACTTAAATTATCATCCTTCCCTTGGATTTTTCCACATTTGACTTATATCTTTCTCCAGGATCATGATCTCAATGAAACAAGAAAAATAGTTATCATATTGAAGACTCAACTACAAGAGGAAAAAAGGATATAATAAGTGGTGTGAAGTCAGTTGAAAGAAAAGGAAGAAAATTGCAATTTATAAGTTGAAATCATTTCCTTGAGAAAGGAATAAGAGAAAACAATTGATCTATAGAATAAGAGCTTCAAGCGCTGGGGCCAAATAGTGATGTAAAATCCATCCCTTATCATCTCAAGGGTAGCCATTATCATTTAGGCTCCAAAATAAGCAACACCCATCAAATAGTTTAAGGATAGCTTGGGGGCATATTGGGTCCATTGGGAATGCCATCAATATCTACAACACTAAGCTTCATGGGCTCAACATTTCAACATCTGAGAGTACCTCAAAGTTTCATGTACATGTGGAATCATCATATAGCCCAACACTTTGCTCTAGATGGGAAATGTTGCATCAACAAGGTCATATTTTCTCTCTAGAATGGGTAAAACAACTTATATTATGTTGTTGAATGGCGTGATAATCATGTCTCCAAAGGCATTTGTTGTTGTGACAAGATCACCTAAAAAAACTCTCAAGATCAATGTAAATCATCAATCGTTAGGGGAAATAACCATAAATGCACAATAGTGTACAATACCTAATGTTGGGGGCATAATAATACTTCACATAAATCTCACCTTTAAATGTCCAACTAGATCAAGTCGCATAAAAAATTCACCTCCTTATGTTATGAATGGTTAGATGGATAACCCTATTAGGTGTTTCTAGCCCCCACAAGGAAATGGCATGTCCCAAGTTAGCCCATTAATCTATAAGTGTGTGTGAGAATCATGACTACAGAGTGGAAAAGACTTTAGGGAAAAGTTCCATAGCCATGTATCCATCTAATGGAGGGGCAACATCCTAAGTGTAAAAAAATAAGGAAGGAGCAATCATGGAGTCATGAGTTACCCCTTTATTTGGTGTGCTTTTTCCACCACTTTGGTGTTCCTTTTACTTCTTTATGATTTGGTTTGATTTGGTTTCGTAGCTTAGGATCGCAAGCTTGCTTTTGATATTTTCCATTAACCTTTAATAATGAGTTAGTTTATCGTTCACCGGGGTTAGGACAATATAATAGTTAGTTTCCCATGTTCTAATCAAATGTCCCAACCATCATTTGCATTTTATATTTTCCTTTTATTGTGGCTTTCTTATGATTTTATCTTTCTTCTAGTTGCATCAGCCTCCAAGGCCAAGTTTTCTAGCATAGACTTAAGTATGAGGATGAAAGGGTGTCAATCGTAATGACTGTGGAGTACTAAAGAAGGTATGTTTTGGTGATTATTTTAGTTTCTTTTTTACTAAACCTACAAATTTTTTTCATCATGAACTAGGTAGATAATGAGGAATTGTGACAAAATTTGTAAGATTAATATGCAAAACGAAAATACTGACAATTGTCATTTTCTTATGCAGGAAGAAGGAAAAATGAAAGATTGTCGTTCCAAAGGAAAGGACGAAGCCAAGTTAACTTTTGTCCCTCTAGCGGGGAACCGCACGCAAATAAGGCAAACCAAATAAAAGTGTATCAGCCAAGGGAAGGAGATGGAGATATCGACTCGGTGCAAGAAAGTAAAGGAATAGCTGAGAGCCAACAGTTTGGTGAATCCCTCAAGATACTGTGATCCTGAGGGATCGCTACTTTAACTATTTTTTGTACTTGGACATCTCTGCCTTTCCCAATATAAAAAGGGATAGCATTGTTAGCCTGGGGGATCGGTGATACTTTTATGTAATTTCTATTAAAATTGAGACTTTGGTCATCGACTCTCGTTGAGAAGTGATCTACTGTAATTCTGGTCTATGCATTAATACAAACTTGGTTGCTATTTCATCTGTGATTCTGGAATAACTTCAAGCGGTGTACCCCTAGAGGCTAAGGGTCCGGCCCTGGAGGAACACTTGCTCTTGTACTATTACTTTTAGTTTATGCGTGGTTTTTCTTATCATCTTTATTCAGTAATCTGATATGTTCTGTTATTTTTACTTCACAGCTCTGTTACAGTTGATTCGTTAAGTGATATCATTTCTTGAGACAGAGACATCATAACTCTGCAACGCATTGCTGTTTCTTTAAATATTGATATTGTTGGTCTTTACAGAATACTGTTACTGTTCCATTACAGAGTATCTGTGTTGTGCACTCATCCTTTGGTATTATTGAACTCAACTTAGAAACTATATTTCCTTACGATTGATTGAATCAATGAACATTGTTGTTCCATTTCGAAGTGCAATCGTATTGTTTATAACTAAGATTTGCAATTGAATTACCAAGATCAGATTACTAGTGAGGTGTGTCGTGTGTTAAGTTATTGTTTGATTTTCAGCGTTGTTCCATATTCCATCACTAATCAATGTTGTTCTATTTCTGCGTGTTGTTCGATTCATCTTTAGAGACAGGGGATTGCCATTTGATTTCCGTAGGATATGATTGATTGCATTTGATTTTTTAGACTAAGGCGTTGTTGCTTCTTAAACTTAATTTCCATTACAGTTTCCGATTTGCTATTCCATTTCTTAGTTGTTGTTCCATTTCTTAGTTGATGTTCCATTTCATATTTGTTGTTCCATTTCCTATCATTTCCGTTATTGTTGCTTTGGTGTGAAGAACGGTCTGAGACTGTAGTGGGCATTGACATTTGTTGTCCGATACCCAGATCGACGATCTGTTCCTTGATTACTTTTGACATCAGTTTCTAAAGGGATGAGTTATTGTTACTAGACCCTTGACTGATATATTGCTTATTTTTCCGAGTGAATGATTTAGGCTTCGAGATCTTTTGCTGTAAGTAGATTTTCTTTCCAACATCCGTTTACTCCTGTATTTTCTTAAGCACTGTACTACTAGCATTACTCTGGAAAATGTGAGCCTCAGACTAAGACACTCTTTGAAATAACAAAACATTCCTGGATTGACAAATTAATGTGAGGTAATTAGAGGTGAAAGAGACCCTTCTTACAACTCCACATTTTGGCGTCGTTGCTGGGGAAAGAGTGTAGCCATTTTTTTTTTTTCAAAGTAGTGTAAGATCCTGCTAGGGAAGAATTGGGTTTTAAAAACGGAAGGTAAGAACCTACGTCCAGAGCATGTAACATCCCTGCTCCTCTGCCCACTTTCCTGCATATTTGTCATTGTTTTGATTGGGTAGAACCTAGTAGTTGATTTGTGTGTGCATGACTAAGCAAAAAAAACCAGAAAATAATTCCAAACCTCTACCCAAGCCTGAAAAAGCTAAGGGGGCGGTGACCCTTGGCCGATCAACCTTCATAGACGAAATCTTTAAGAAATCAAATCTCAACCTTCAATAGGACCCAGGAAAGTTATTTCCAGGCAGCCTACTAGTTCCCTTTAGGCCACAGGATCACCATTTGTAGCCTTTGCTGAGGTACATAGTCAAACCAAGGAGCAGGTTTTCAAGAAATTGAAAATTCCAATCCATAACTATTGCAAGAAGCGAATTTTAGCAATATTTGTGAAGGAAGAGGAGAGACAGGAGAAACTAGGGAACCAAGGTCTCCTCTTGGGATAATTTATCCATTAAGCAGCCCAGATAAGGGAAGTGCTGCAAAAATCATTTTTGAGGAAACTCAATCCCCTCAGACCTTAGATACTCTCACTATCCCAGATAAAGGAAGTGCCATTAAAACCATTCCTATTAAAGCCATTACCTCCCAACCTAGGAATACCCTCCTAGATATCCCAGAAGGTTATTGGCATATATTCGATCAAATGGCCCAGAATTAGCTTAACACCCAAACCTCTACTCTGTAATACCCTATCGCAGATACTGCAGCAAATGCACCTACGAAAGCAATTCCTCTTCAGCATATCCCTACATTCCATGGTCTGACATCAGAAGATCTGGATGCATTTCTGTTTGAATTTGACGTGTTGTGTAGAAGTTATGACTACACGACCGACCCCTAGAAACTGAAATTATTTCCTTCTACATTAAAAGGAGCTGTTTTGAGATGGTTCATGGGATTAGGTGGTGGTGCTATAAATAACTGGGATCAAATGAAAGAATCTTTTCTAAAAAAATATCAGGACTATTGCAGGTCTAGAGAACTAAAAGATGAAATATTCCATATGGTAGCTAGACCAAATGAAACATTAAAGGAGTATGTGGAACGCTTTCAATATAGTCTTCAAAGATCTCCTTATGCATCACTATCTTTACCTGATAATGTGTTAAAAACAACTTTAATTAGGGGAATGAAAGAACAATGGATTGAAACATTAAACATTATGGGAAAAGGAGATATTTATCAGGAAAATTTTGCTGACATTATTGATTTATGTATCAGGAGCTCCAGAGGCAGCACAAGACTAAAACCAGCAGAGCATGATCAGTTGTAAGAGATAATAGAATTTCGACAGAAGGAGTAACGCGTGTAGAAATTGGAAATTTATTGGAAAATTTTAGAATTGATATACTAGGGACACTAACAACACAACTTGATATTATGCAGGCCAAGCAAAAGCAAGTGGAGGCAGAACAGAATTTGGAAATATTTTGTCCCCGATGCAGAAAGAAGCATAGCCATAAGGAGTGTCCACTAGATGCACTCCAAACATGCACCATCTGCACAAAAGACCACCTTATGAAAAGTTGTCCCTCACTTCCTGGATTAAAAGTAGTATACAAGGAAGCAGAAGTGGAGCCAAAGTCGATGTATCTACTCAATCAGCGCCGTCAGTGGCAGCCGCGACAGTCTGGTATGTTTCTGGACCTGACTTCTTCTTTTCAGTCTCCACAGTATAATGCTCAACAATATAGTATGTGGCAAAATCAACCTCAACCTTCTTTCCCGAATTGGTCATCACAGTCATTCCCTTTATCAAACCCGTGGCTGAACCAAGCAAGTCAATCCAATTGGCCGAATTTTCCCTATGCCCCACCATATTGGCAAAGTAATGCATACCCAGCACAATGGACCCCTCCTACTTCACAAAATCAGGCCTGGCAAACAAACTGGCAAAGACCGATGCATCAGCCAGTAGGAACCATTCCGCTCCCTCAACCTACACTGCCAGCCTTACAACAAAACCCCGAGACTAACCTGAGACCGCAACTCCCAACCCAACCCAACCCTAATCCAAATAACAAACCGGTCCAATTTGTCCAAATAGTAGAAACACCAGAAATATAAGCCGATCTGAGGGAGTATAATGATCTTCAACTAAGATCTAGGCGTATTGTCGAAACAGAGGGAGATAAAATAATTCATATTGAAAATCAGTTACCTAGAGAACAATCGCCATAAGAAGAGGATGCGAATGAACAACAAATTCATAATCAAGCAACCACATCCTCTCCTCCATTCCCAGAACGATTAATAATACCTTGACCTACACAATATCCCGATTTTGACATTCTGGGAGAATTAAAAAATTTGTACATAAAAATTCCATTCCTCCAAGCCATTCAAGACATCCCGATATATGCAAATACTATCAAAGATTTATGTGTAAAGAAACCAAGGAGGAATATCACAAATAACCCAAGAATCCAAGTAGTTGGTACTCTATCTGACCTATTATCAGGAAAAGAAACACGCATTAAATATGAAGACCCAGGAAAAACTGTAGTAACCGTACAAATTGATGGACAAACCTTCTCCAACGCCTTAGTTGATCTAGGCACTGCAATCAATATCTTAACAACTACTACTTGCCAAAAGCTAGGCATTACATCTATAGAACCCACCTCTACTTTACTAGAACTGGTTGACCGATCGGTGGTTAGGCCAGAAGGCACATTACATGATTTTATGGTATATGTTGATTCTTGGGAATATCCGACCGATTTTCTGATAATAAATCCCAAAAACTGACTTGATGGACATCCATTGATTTTAGGTAGACCTTGGCTTGCAACTGTGGATGCTTATATTGGTTGCCGACAAGGAAATATGACCATAACCAGAGGAGCAAACAGCAAGAACTTAGCTTTATATCCTCCAGCGCAGCCAAGTGTCTCAATAATGAAACTAATAGGCACCATGTATCATACCTTACTGACAACATTAGATCTCCATTAACTATACAAGAGGCACTTGATTTCAAAGATCAAACAGAAGATGATGCCATTAATAATTTTATTATTCAGACTGAACTCAGATCCCACACGCAATGTCACATGATAGAGGCAGCATTCGATAACGAATTAGAAAAAGATCCTCTAAAAGAAACACATGATCAAACGATACTTGTTACCTCTGTTGCAAATAGCAAAATTGTGGAAATTGAACCAGGAAAGACCTTAAACATTAATGCCAACCTCACCTCCGAATAAGAAGAAAAGCTCATCCAATTACTAGGAAAATATAAAGAGGCATTTGCATGGGACTACCCTGATATGAAAGGAATTGACCCCCAATTATGTACACACCACATTTACATAGAAAAATATGCAAGACCTGTTCGCCAGCCTCAAAGGAGACTTAATCCTCATCTAAAAGATGTGGTAAAAGTTGAACTTTAAAAACTTTTAGATGTCAATTTCATTTACCCTATCTCTGATAGTAAATGGGTATCTCCACTTATGGTGGTACCAAAAAAGAATGGGAAGTGGAGAATTTGTGTGGACTACAAAGAGCTAAACAAGGCAACACAAAAAGACCACTTCCCTCTCCCATTTATCGACCAAGTATTAGACACTTTGGTAGGAAAGAAATTCTTTTCCTTCCTAGATGGCTTCAGTGGACATAACCAGATCGAGATCGCCCTTGAAGACCAAAACAAAACCACTTTTACTTGTCCCTGGGGAACATTTGCCTATAGAGTTCTACCTTTTGGCTTATGCAATGCTCCTACCACATTCCAAAGGGCTATCCTCAGTATTTTTGTAGACTTAATAAATGAAGGACTTGAAGTATATATGGATGACTTTACACCATACAGAGACGAGTTCGATCCAGCATTGGACACACTAGAAAAAGTCCTACAACGCTACATTGCTACCAGGATTTGTTTAAGTCACGAAAAATGCTATATGATGATGACTGAAGGACTTATCCTAGGACACTATATTTCAGCAGCTGGCATTCAGGTAGACCCAGCCAAAATCCAAATAATTTTGCTTATTCCTACTCCTATCACTCAAATAGACGTATGCAGCTTTCTTGGATTTTCTAGTTATTATAGGAGGTTTATAGAACATTTTTCACATATTGTTGCACCTCTGTATACACTAATAGGGAATGTTGACTTTCTTTGGATAGAGAAATGTGAATGTGCTTTCCAGGATATGAAGAAGCTCATGTCCACAACCTCAGTCCTTCGAGGACCAAATTGGTATTTTCCATTTCAGATATCATTAAATGCCTCAGATACAGCCATTGGAGCAGTCCTTGGGCAGGAAGAGGATAAAAAACCATATGCAATTTATTACATTAGCAAAAATTTATCCCTTGCTGAATTAAATTATACTGTCGTTGAAAAAGAATTTCTAGTTGTAATACATGCTGTCAATAAGTTCAAGCATTACATTACTGGATATCCTGTTATCTTGTATACAGATCATTCTGCTATAAAATATTTAGCAAACAAGCCTATCAAAAATGGCAGAATAACCAGATGTGTGATATTATTGCAGGAATTTGATATTACAATCAAGGATCGACCTGGAAAAGAAAATCTGGTAGCTGATTTTCTCTCACGAATTCCAAAGCCAATCGACGCAGCAGCAGTTGAAGACCAATTTCCAGATGAACATCTGTTTGTTGTTGCTATTAAAACACTTTGGTATGCTAATGTTACCAATTACCTGGCAGTAGGTAAATTACTGAAACACGTAACCCCCAATGAGCGGAAACATATCATTCAGCGAAGTGTTCGGTTTTCTTGGATTGGGGGCCACCTATTTCACAGAGGGGTAGATATGCATATCAAGAGATGCATTCGTGAGGATGAAATCTTTGACATTTTAAAGGCCTGTCACGATGGACCATGTGGCGGACACTTTGTTGGTAAGAGGACTGGACATAAGGTGCTACAAGCAGGGTATTATTGGCCCACACTTTTTAAAGATGCAAAAAAATTCGTCCAAGCCTGTGACAGTTGCCAGAGAGCAAGCCACCCTGGTCAGTCTAATGAAATGCCCCTCAACCCACAGTTAGTCATTAAATCATTCGAGCGATGGGCCCTTGATTTTGTTGGACCAATTAACCCATCCTCGAACCAGAAAACATATATTTTGGTGGCAACAGAATATGTCACCAAATGGGTTGAAGCAGAGGCATTACTGAGAGCTACATAAGATTCTGTTATACAGTTCTTGTTCCATATATTTGTGCGCTACGGTCTTCCAAGGGATATAATTATAGACAGTGGACCACAGTTTGCTGGGAACAAAATAGCTGCAACGCTCAAAAATTATCATATCCAGCATAAAATCACTACTCCATACCACCCGCAGGCTAATGGTCAGGTAGAAAGCAGCAATAAAATAATAGAAGCAATCATAACAAAAACGATTGCGTCACATAGACGTGATTGGGCTGCAAGACTACCAGAAACATTGTGGGCTTATAAAACAACATGGAGAAGCACCACTGGCTACTCATCATATCAACTAGTGTCTGGAAAACAACCCATCTTCCCCATAGAATTCGAAATCCAAACATTGCGAACAGCACAGGAAGTTGACTTAGATCTAACCGAGGCACAGATTAATCGATTACAGCAGATCAATGAGCTGGATGAAATAAAGCTCTCTACACTTCAAAATATCGCACTAATTCAACAGCAGCGAACCAATTGGCATGATTCTCTTATTAAAAATAAAGTCTTCCACGAAGGAGACTGGGCACTTTTGTATGATTCCAAGTTTCAGGACTTTCCCGAGAAACTTCAAACTCGTTGGCTTGGGCCATACGAAATCCAAAAGGTACATGATAACGGTACTCTTACTCTAATGACTATTGACGGTTCTGGATATGCCTTCAAGGCAAATGGTCACCGAGTTCGACTTTATCGCAAACCACTCACTCGAGAGTCCTTCTGTCAGCAGCTACACGAAGACTCTGATATGGAAATTTTGGGGGAGGGAGAGAAATCTTCCTCACCTGTGATTCATTAAATGATTTATCCCTTTTTACACTCTGTACATAATTTCTTTGTACATATTCTTTTGTTACTATTTTTTTTTTGTTCCTTTTCTCAAAGGGACAAAATTTTCGTTTTGTTGTTCATTTTCCAAAGGAACAACACCTTTTGGATCAGCCATTCATTTTGCTTTAACTTTGTTGTTTTTTTACCTTGTGCCTTTGTTGTTCCTTTCCAAAGGAATGGCATTTTGATTGCTTGTTGTTCCTTTTCTAAAGGAACAACACTTTTGCTTTTTGTTGTTCCTTTTCCAAAGGAACAACACTTTTGCTTTCTGTTGTTCCTTTTCTAAAGGAACAGCACTTTCAATTTTTTTTCTGTTCATTTTTCAAAGGAACGACATTGTGTGTTTTCTGTTGTTCCTTTTCCAAAGGAACAACACTTTTGATTTTTTTTGTTCCTTTTCCAAAGGAACGGCACTTGTGATTTCTGTTATTCCTTTTCCAAAGGAATAGCACTTGTGTTTTCCGTTGTTCCTTTTCCAAAGGAATAGCACTTTTGATTTATGTTGTTCCTCTTCCAAAGGAACAACACTTTTGATTTCTGTTGTTCCTTTTCCAAAGGAACGACATTTGCGTTTTCTATTGTTCCTTTTCTAAAGGAGCAGCATTTTTGGTTTTTGTTGTTCCTTTTTCAAAAGGAACACCACTTGCATTCTTTTTCTCTTCCTTTTTGCAAATAACAACATCCTCGTATTCCTTTTTGCTTTCCTTGTTGTTCTAATTTGAGGATGCCTATTGTTCCTACTATTTCAGGTCGTTCGGAAAACAGCTATGCACTTATGCAATGGATACAAAATCATAACATACTGAAATCAGTGAACCATAAAATCATTATTTTTATAGGAAATTGCTCTGAATTGGTAAGAGGACAGAGGAAGGGACACACTTACCCATTATCCTTGTTGTCATTATTCCACTAATTCTGATCTGATTGGTTATCTTTATCATGTGGGTTCTTTTAAATTTTCACAAATTTCTTTGATTATTATTTAGGAATAAGAGCAAAGGGTTTATACGTTCCTATTGAGATGTTAAGACTTCTTCCACCATTCCTACTCTAAAGGAGTGTTGAACCACCCTTTGTGTAAAAATGGGAAAATACCTTATAAAAGAAAAGAAAGAAAAAAGGAAGCAAAAAATGATGTAGGATAGGGGGTCTCATTAAGAGCCAGCCTACCATGATCATGAGGAAGAAAGTGAAGTGGCAATCCCACTATGGCTACCACACCAGGGATATGTTCCAAAAGGTACATCAAAATAAAAAGCCCTTGGAACAGGAGGTCTCATCACGATTCGGCCTGCCCACCTTTCACTCCTTCCTCGTGAATGACATTATTGGTCACCAAGCCAGCATAATGGCCTACATTTTGACATCACATAACATTTCCTAGGCATACACAAAGGACCATGGTTCCATGGGTGAAACAAACAACTCTGCCAAGGTTATAGACACCTGTCAGCAGCAGAGCTCTGTTAATGGTATTGAAGTCACACTACTACCAATAGGTAAGTATTAGTATCCTTCTGTTTCTTACACCTTAGTAATAAATCACATAAGAAATATGTATATTGTAGAATTGAGACTTCTGTGATTTGTCATAGTTATAAGGAAGGCTTCAGCATAAATCACATGAGAAAGATTTCTGCCAACGCGTTTCGAACCAACCAATGTGGTTCATCGTCAGGACGAAACGCGTTGGCAGAAATCTTTCTGATGTGATTTACGCTGAAGCCTTCCTTATAAATATGTATATTGTTTCCCAAACCATGCAAACACATGTAATCTATTATTACCAATCATGACAGAAAAGTGACAATGACCGCATGAAACTATATGTGCACGGCAGCTGTCCTATCCTCCCAGCCTCACATCATATCACGGCAATCTTTTACTTGTTAAGTGATCTGAGTAGGAACCTCGATTTTCGTAACTTGTTATTTTTTGTAAACATGGCATGCTGTCATACGTTGTTCCTTTATGACTCTGATCCAAGGCAGATCGGCATGTCGCTCCAATATTTGACGGCCGAGGACGGCCTATCACATTGCGGGGGGGAGGTTCACCTCATTATTTGTCGGTTTACGTGTCAGATCACCATTCGGGAAATTGTGTACTTGGGAATAGCACGGCTCAACGGTATACTGTTTTTTTTTTATTTTTGCATGGCTTGTTGGTCCTAAGCCATTTCCATATTATGCTTTGCGGCATTTTGAGTAAGTCCTACGCCTGATAGTTTCTCTGTGTTTTAACGGCGTGAATAGCTTGTTGTTCCATTATCAATTCTGAGATTTTACAGGGAAATTACAAACATGGGAGGAAGATCAATTTGGAGAGAACCGCAGGAATTGACAGTCTCCGCTGCTGCACGGGAAATTCTGGCAAGAGCAGGTTGGATAACTTATCTCAAACGTTTGCAGGAATCCAATGAGATGGTAGCAATAGAATTATTGCATAACTTGCAAGAAGATCACTCCACAGTGAGGGGGAAACATATAACAGTCACCGATGACATAACTGCAAAAGTCTCGGGACTTCCAGTCGCCGGACCTATATGGACATTAAAGAAGGAAAGACTGAAGAAAATCATAGAAACCTTCCAGGATGAATGCCAGAACCTGACAATTAGAGGAAAAGGAGTTCTACCTGCAGCATTAGGAGAGCCATGGGTAGAATTGGCAAGGATTATTCAGAGCTACATCACCTGTGAAGGCTGGAAAGACGTGGTAAGACCACGACACCTTAAACTTTTAGCTGTATTAAAGCAGAAATT
This sequence comes from Pinus taeda, assembly GCA_000404065.3. NCBI lineage: Eukaryota > Viridiplantae > Streptophyta > Pinopsida > Pinales > Pinaceae > Pinus > Pinus taeda. The sequence continues at coordinate 781,936 of APFE031625391.1, read as the reverse complement.
CTTTGTAAATCTACCTTCATTTTTAAATTTTTTACTTCATGATGTCGCACGAAGTATGAAAACGGCACAGCATGTAGAATCAGTCATCAACCACCATGGATTGATCTGATTAATAGTTAGCCATAGCCTTACCCAGTAGCAGAGTAGCTGGGAAGAGCTAATTGCCTTGATAAACGGGGGACTGACCAAGCCATTCCCAAAACGTAAGCATGCCACCAGTACACCAGATCGCCCATTAAAACGAAGAAAATCAATTAAAAATTGGCACGAATTAAAGGAAGGCTGGAGAATTCCCAAGGGGACACCAGCCAACCAGTAGAGGTAGATGATTCTGGAGATGAGCAACCCTCGAAATTAGAAGGAGAAGAAAATGAGGAAGGCACGCAAGGAAATAAGAAAGGAGAAAGGGAGGAAGAAAACGAGCAACCTGAGCAAAAGAAGGAAACAGAGCACCGTGAAGGCAGCCCATTGCAAAATCCATTGGGAGAAGATGAATTAGCCAACATCTTGGCCAATATGGGCGAATGTGTTCAACCTCTCAGCCCACCGGACCTCCATGCTGAAGAAGAACTGGAAGAACACTCTGCTCAGGGTAAAGATGCACCCGAAGCATTACATGATGAGGAGGCAGAGAACAAAAGTCAACGTGTTCATGATGAAAGTCTGTTAGTAGAGAGAAGTGATATAGAGGAGGAACAATCAGCTCCTAGCTAGACTACACCGAAAGAAATTCTGGAAGAAGAGGAGGTGGAAAAAGAAGTCACCCAAGAAGTAACAAAACCAGCTAGGGTTCTTGCCTCTGAGCAACATGAACAAAACATTGAAGAAGCACCCCAGGAGGAAAACCAGGGAAGCAATCAAGATGACAGTCCAGGCCGGAGCAAACAGTCTGTTGTTCCTTCTAAGAAAATTGAGGAAATTAAGAGATTACAGAAAGAACAACAAAGACTGTTGAATATAATAGTTCAACTTCGACAGCAAATCAGGATTCTAAAAACAAGAAAAAGGGTAAAAAGGACTTCAGGGGGGAGACATGCAGGCATTACAGCAAAACCTCTCGAGAAAAAGGTTCGAAGGACCCGAGTCTACCCTATTGTTCAAAACCCTGTCAAAAAGCAGTCTGTCGTTCCAAACTTTGTTGGGGAACAGTCTGCTAGTCAAATTGCTAACGAAGAGCAGCCTATTGTTCAAACCGTCGTTGAAAAACAGTCTGCTGTTCACGAGCAGAATGTCGTTCAAAAGCAAAAGGAACAGCATTCTACTGTTGCTCATATTGAAGTACAAACCGATGATATATTGACCGAGGACAAGGAAGTTCAGACAGAGGCATAGCCCTCTGAAAGGATGCAGACTATGAATGCAGGGCAATGCAACAGAAAGATTCCGGTGAACCTGCTGCTCACCACTACCATGTGGTATAATGATCCGAGGACGGTAACCCTACGAGAGGGTTTGATGCAAGCTCAGCAAGCAGTAGAAAAACTCGCAGAACAAACAGTCCCTTGGGAAAGGTATGAAGTATTACAACAGCAACTAAGGAACGTCAACTTATCTGAGAGCCAGGCCTTTGAAGGATGGCAAAAGGAAGAAGAAAAAGTCGCAAAGGTAACTCGTAGGTTAGATATAGTTGTCAAGCAGATGGATACCTTATGCTCTTTGTACATTGACGTCCTAGCCTGTAGAGCCCTTGCTAAGAATTATGCCATGTTTTTAGTGGAACGATATTTGCAATTGAAAATAAAGGCTGTTAAAGTAGGCGCCCCTATACAAATTAATACCATCGATGATTTTATAAATTGTTGTAAGCATTATGGCGTGAAGGTTCAAAGATTATTGTGTGAATTCTATCTGCATAACCTTGTGTTAGACTAGGAGACCGAGTAAAACCCCAGCCCTTTTGTTGGGGACATCCAATTGCAGGCATTTATCTCGTTTGGGGTCAATCAAATCAAGTGGCTTAAAGCCTATAATGCTTTCTAGAGACAAGAAAACAGATTAGACTTGTGGGTAAGAGCTGAGCCTAGGAATCCAGTACAGTTGTGGAGGGAACATAGGAACCTCATGGGGGCTCCAGGCGTAATTGAAGCATTAGGACCCATTCATACAACAATCAATCGGCATGGAATAGAATACTTTCTCACTATTAAAGACCTTGCCATTGATGCGGCTAAATTTCGATATCAAATCTCTAATCCGAATATCCAACTCAGGGAACCATTTAATTAGTCGCCAACCGCTTGCACCTCTATGGTGAGGTTATCTTGAGAGCAGGGCCATCCTGGTTAGGATATAGATACCGAAGTCCAATTATTTGGCATCTTGTGCCTGGATACCAAGCCCTATATGAGATGCCTGAGGGTCAACTTGGCCATTTCTTTGAACACCTAGTTATGCATCATGGCTGCAGACCTCCGCATGAGATCCCATCTCCAGCCTACTCTCTCACTGCCTTACACGTCAACTACAATGTTTTCATGAGGGCATGAAAAAAGGTAAGCAGGGGGGTGTGTGGAGTACTAAAGAAGGTACGTTTTGGTGATTATTTTAGTTTCTTTTTTACTAAACCTACAAACTTTTTGCATCATGAACTAGGTAGATAATGAGGAATTGTGACAAAATCTGTAAGATTAATATGCAAAACGAAAACATTGACAATCGTCATTTTCTTATGTAGGAAGAAGGAAAAATGAAAGATTGTCATTCCAAAGGAAAGGACGAAGCCACGTTAACTGTTGTCCCTCTGGCGGGGAACCACACGCAAATAAGGCAAACCAAATCAAAGCGTATCAGCCAAGGGAAGGAGATGGAGATATCGGCTCGGCGCAAGAAAGTAAAGAAATAGTTGAGAGCTAACAGTTTGGCGAATCCCTCAGGATCCTGTGATCCTGAGGGATCGCTACTTTAACTATTTTTTGTAATTGGACATCTCCGCCTTTCCCAATATAAAAAGGGGCAGCACTGTTAACCTGGGGGATCGGTGATACTTTTATGTAATTTCTCTTAAAATTGAGACTTTGGTCAGCAACTCTCGTTGAGAAGTGATCTACTGTAATTCTGGTTTATGCATTAATATAAACTTGGTTGCTATTTCATCTGTGATTCTAGAATAACTTCAAGCAGTGTACCCCTAGAGGCTAAGGGCACGTCCCTAGAGGAACACTTGCTCCTGTACTATTATTTTTAGTTTATGTGTGGTTTTTCTTATCAGCTTTATTCAGTAATCTGATATGTTCTGTTATTTTTACTTCACAGCTCTGTTACAGTTGATTCGTTAAGTGATATCATTTCTTGAGATAGAGACATCATAACTCTGCAACGCATTGTTGTTTCTTTAAATACTGATATTGCTGGTCTTTACAGAATACTGTTGCTGTTCCATTATAGAGTATCTGTGTTGTGCACTCATCCTTTGGTATTATTGAACTCAGCTTAGAAATTATATTTCCTTATGATTGATTGAATCGATGAACATTGTTGTTCAATTTCAAAGTGCAATCATATTGTTTATAACTAAGATTTGCAATTGAATTACTAAGATCAAATTACTATTGAGGTGTGCCGTGTGTTAAGTTATTGTTATATTTTCAGCGTTGTTATATATTCCATCACTAATCAATGTTGTTCTATTTCTGTGTGTTGTTTGATTCATCCTTAGGGACAGGGGATTTCCATTTGATTTCCGTAGGATATGATTGATTGCATTTGATTTTGTAGACTAAGGCGTTGTTGCTTCTTAAACTCAATTTCCATTATAGTTTCTGATTTGATGTTCCATTTCTTAGTTGTTGTCCCATTTCATATTTACTGTTCCATTTCCTATCATTTGCGTTATTTTTGCTTTGGTGTGAAGAACGGTCTGAGACTATAGTGGGCATTGACATTTGTTGTCTGGTCCCCAGATTGACAATCTGTTCCTTGATTACTTTTGACATCAGTTTATAAAGGGATGAGTTATTGTTACTAGACCCTTGACTGATATATTGCTTATTTTTCTGAGTGAATGATTTAGGCTTCAAGATATTTTGTTGTAAGTATATTTTCTTTCCAACATCCATTTACTCCTGTATTTTCTTAAGCATTGTACTACTAGCATTACTTTGGCAAATGTGAGCCTCAAACTGAGACACTCTTTGAGATTACAAAACATTCATGGATTGACAAATTAATGTGAGGTAATTAGAGGTGAAAGAGACCCTTCTTACAACTCCACAATGACTAATGATAACCAGCCTAGAGAATGGAGATGAATAGAAGGAAAAATTGAAAGTGTGTTGATGTTGTGATCAACACCCTCCAAAATTTGCCTATACTTGAATTTTGGAGCCTAGTCAGCATATTATGATCTGTCGCTCTATTATCACTTCATGTTTGATTGATTTTTTTCTAAATGTTTAAGTCTTCTTCTCATACTTCAAGTGTCACACATTCACATGAATTCACAAACTCATATCTTTCAATACATGCTTAGACAGGCATTATGTGACTCTTGAGAGCAAGGCTTGCGCAATCACTATTAATAGTGGCTACACGAACCATAAGTGCAGTGTACTACGAAACTCATGTTGGCATTCATTGCACACTGTCCATTTATAATCTCTCACTTTGATTGCAATTGTACTTATATTTCGATGAGACTTCTCAATTGTCGCTTTGGTGCACTTTTGATTTCACAAGACTCACTTTCCCCTTCATGATTATCGATTTTGCTTATTTTCACTTTAACAAGTGGAATTTTCATGTTATCTTCACTTTGTAATGTGTTTCTTTCAATTTATTTAGCGTTTGCAAGTGTCATTTGCATGTTTTCCTATTTTCGTAAGTGTTGCTTCTCACTATTTTCTCTCTTGTACGTGTCACACCGTTGCACACTACTAGAGGTAGTTATAGCACACTGTTCTACATTAAACGATTGTGTATATCATTACAATACATGTTAGACACATTCCTGCAACTTAGCAAACTTTCTGGTCATTGTCGATACATTTATCGCAACATGTGTTCTAAGTGTCGCAATGTGTCGTCTTAATTGTCACACATACAAATAAGTGTCACTTTGTTGTCGTTTCAAGGTGTGATTGTTGTTCATGAGTCCTTTGCATTCCCATGACTTATTTTTATGGAATTCATGTGTGTGATCCATTTCTTAGCCTTATATAGATGTTTTTCCCACTCTTACTCCATTGATCCCACACTTAGCCATTTTGGAGCTCTTCTTGGTCTGACTGCCCAATGAAAGTTATGAAAGCTTCAATCCTTCACCAGGTGATGAGTGTTGCTTATTAATTAGCCTTATTTATGATATATCTCCCTCCTATACTTGTGCACTGAGTCTTTTCTAAGGTCATCTCCTATGGCTACACATTCAGAACCTTTAAAGCATAGTCACCTAACCCTCCTTGCTTGTACTGACTCATTGCACCGAGTTTTGAGAAATTCTACCTTGTATAGCACATGAAGCATTTCTAGTGGCCCTCTATAAAATAAAAATATGTCATACAATGTCTCTTCCCTCTCACAGTGCATTAAGACTCTCTTGAGGCAAAGTGACTTCCCTTCTACTACTTTCCTTAGCCAACTGTGCAATCTCCTCTTCCAGTGAGCCCACTTGGGCACGAAGTGCATCTTTATTAAACAATCAACCATTGTTGAATAAAAATGCACCCAACAGAAGGATATCCCTTAAAAAATGCACTTCTAGGAAACAAGGACCCTTTGTACCTTCAAAAAGCACACTTCGGGAAAATAAGGACCCCTGTCCCTTTAAAAGTGCATAACGCACTCTCAAGCAATATTCGGGAACCCTTGTCCACTGTCTTTGTGCCCTATGCCCTCACTGAGCCTCCCTAGTGCATAGTACACTATCAAGCAACAATGGTTCCTCATTGTCTCTTGTTACTACGTCCTACACCCAAGCAGTCTCTCTCTCTCTCTCTCTCTTGCTAAGCGCATGGAGCACTTTTAGTAAACATTGAGGTCATCCCTTGCTCACTATCCAACTCAATTTCACTTTCATTGTCTCCTACTCCTTTGAGACTAGCACGTGGCACATTTTTAGTCAACAAGCTCATCAAAATTCCAGTTGCACTTTCCCAATATGTTGTACCTTGAATAACTCCTCCTCACAGTGCATGACATAGTCTTAGTGAAAATTGGTGCCTTCCTCAACCACTGTTAAGGTCAACTCTGCTCTCCTCATCAAGCCCTTCCTTCTCAAGTCCTTTCACAAGCCTTCACAAGAAGCTTCTTCCATGAGCAAGGTAGAGCTAGGATAGATGATTTCAAGTCTGATTTTGCCTTTTCATGAGTGATCTTCATTGGCAGGTGTACCTTCTCAGCATGGCAAGGTGATGATCAAGGAAGGTGTCAAGGAGAAGAATTAAATAATCACTTGCAAATAAGAAGCACAAAGAAGTACAATGATGAAGACATGAAGAAGATATTGGACCATGACAGAATGAAGACATTGCATGATAACTAAAAAGGACCTGATGCTGATCCAAGACCCTTGGGAGGGTGAACATGAAGGATAGATCATATTTACCATCAAGAATGAAAGACAAAGCAATAAGAGAGAATCTTGACATTGCCAAATCATCATGAATCCCCATGTCATAATTTCCAAGTTGTGACTTGTACAAGTGTCAACACAATGTCATAGGTGTCCATGTGTTATGCCAAATCATTTGGGGATGTAATGATGTAAATATCAAAAGGAAAATGACAAAATGTAATGTGTGGAAGTCCAAGAGTCACATGTGGAATATGAAAATTCACATGTGGAGAAATAAATCAAATAGAAGTTCAAAGGTCATTTAATAGTCCAAGAGTCATGAGGGAAGCTCAAGGATCATAGGGGACATGAAAAGTCACACATCTTGTTATAAATATACCCTCGTAATTAAAGGAAAAGGATTTTGGAGGCTTAGGCTTTGGAGAGATAGATTTGGCTTCTTTAGCTTGACATAGGACCAAAGATCATTCCTTGGAGAAGAAAGAAGTTGCTTAATATTCCGCTATTGGAGCTATTGTATTATCATTGTAATTGTGTAATTGGATCTTTCATGTAATAATTGAATTTCATTAAGCCAACACATTTTCATGCATGTATCGTGAATGTTGTAAGACTATTATTTAGATGTTTGCAGTGTACGTTATTTTCATATTTACTAAGGAAATTGAACTAATTCATTGGATTTGGTACTTATCATGTTGAATGCGTGTTGTATTATCTTTAATGATCATTATGTCTATGTGAACTATGTCGCTAGATAAATAGCGAATCTTTTATTTCTTTTATGTGTCTCTCTTAGGTTAGTGTTATTACCTCCTTGTAGAGACTCACTCTTATCTCCCCTCTCATGAAGGCATCCTATTACACATTGCAGTTGGTGTTTCATAGTGTCAACTTATTTGCCGATTTCAAAAGATATGCAAGTAATCTCTTATGTTATACATTGCATCCAAGGCAAATCTTAAATCGTGGTGGTCGGGTCGATACTCCGGGTGGGGCTCCTACTCCAAATGGTGTTATGTCTAATTAGGACTTCACATCGAGGAGACCCATTGTATTTTGGTGATATCCAACACCATCAACATTATGGGGCTAGAAGGAGAGCCAAATAACAAGTTATGCCCATTCAATCTATTTTTAATCTCTCATCTCAAATGGATCTTTTCAAAATAATAATCCCATGATGTTTTTCTAATATATCAAATTTTAAAATCCCCGTGGAAATAATTGATTATTTGTCTCAATTGAAGTTTGATGGCGAGGATGAAACATTCATATCTCAACATATATCTTTATTTCTTGAAATTTGTGAATATTATGAAATAAATTGTGAAGTTGGTTCTAGTAAATTATTCATTCTCACTCTTGAAGGCCGAGTTTAGAAATGTTTTCAGACTTTACCAACTACTTCTTTCATTTAAACAAATCACTATGTAGCTTCATCAAACCTTTGACAGGTATGACTATCAAGATGTTTGTAAAAAGACTAATTTGCTTATAATGAAACCTAGTGAATCTACAAAGGTTTTTCTTCATCGATTTCTTCACCTTTTATATGAATTCCCTGAGGGAGTGATAGATGTTAGACACAAGTAATACTGGGGGGGTGAATCAGTATTACATAAATATTATAAAATTTCTACAAATAAAAACTTCTTCAGGAATTCACTTCAAACAAATATAAAAAGATCACGCACATGCACAAGAGAAACATAGTCAATCATCAAAAGCAGACACTTGGATTTTAGGTGGAAAAACTCCCCTTTAGAGAAAAAAAACATTGAACTATTTGTTGCTTCTTGTTATTATCTATTGCTTCAAAATATTCTCATTTACATTACATTATCTAGCCCCAACTAGAAATGGAGCACCCACTCATTGACTGAAATGAGAAATGTTGGCCACAACCAACTTGGAGAACCCACTCCTACAATATAAAATCAACATGCACTTAGCTTGAAGTCGTTACTCCAAGTACAAACAATTTTGCACTCAAGATAATAAGATTTAGAACTGAACCATTGCTACACAATACAAGGATATCATCAAATAAGAACACTCCAACAGTCACAACTCCACACTCCAAATGAGGGATAAATCTCGAAGACACACTTCCTTCAAATTGATTTTCAATCTCTACACACAACTCTGAAACATTGTTGATGATTAATTTCTGAAGCACACTGCAAATTTGAAGCTCTGAACACTCTACTACAATCATTAGTTTATGCACATTCACTCACTCTCACTTACTAGAGAACCAACCAAATTATCTTCTTTGCTTCACATATTTGTAATTTCCTTAAATTATTAAAACAATAATTGCCTCAGGTGATGGAGCACTCATAGATTCTTTTCACACCCTCCATTTTTTATGGATAAATCCTCTTGACTTAATATAGGCACTCACTTCATTTAATGAGGAATATCCACCACTTTAACCACCTTATAGTTGTTATTTAAATTCTTTGACACACTTATTAAGGATCTCAAATAAAGAATTGTCGGAAAAACAAATAAAAACATCTAAAGTGCACAACGAATCTAGGGAACATCACCAAAACAACATAAGGCACTACATGGTCTACTAACTTGAGTTATAATGCTCCCTGGTAGGCTTCTTCCCAGGATTAGTAACGCTCTATCATGTGATAGATTGTAAGAGTTACCCTTCCTTCAGACTCCTTCTTGAAGGAAATTAACAACTCAACTTCAGGACAATGAACAAGACACCATGACAAGCTCTCCCAACCATTTTGAAATCATGACACATAATAAAAACCTTCAAAAGACATGCCAATGATTGAGTATATGGAAATAGACACATAGTTATAAGGCCTCTAGCAAAACATGTAGCTCAAATTCACATGAGAGTTTGATACATCAAGACAACTTTCTTATAGACTTTCTAAGGCTATTAAAACACTTTACACGTCATGAAGCCCTTCAAAATAAATACATAGGACTGAAAGTAAGACATAATGGTTCATGACTTAATTACTTAAATAGGTGACATCAATGAAAACACAAGCATGCCAACAAACTCCCCCTTTCCAATGATGTTAACATGTATATTTTTGAGTTGACTACATATACATACAACAAACTCCCCCTTTGACATCAATGCAAGGGGTTTTACATGGAAAAAGAAAGTTCATGGAAACAATGAGATACATAGCTAATTCTTACATACTCCCTCTGAAGGGATACAACAAATACTCCCACCGAGCTATTGAAAACTCCCCCCCTGCATATATATAAGACCACACCATCCTAAAGAAGTAATCCATCTTGAAATGAGAACGAAGAAGCAAGAAAAATAGTTCATAATGTTTGAAGTACATGTAATCAATAAATCACCACCCATTCTCCAAAATTTTGCAACTGAAAGTGCTCCCGGTGGAAGCCTTATGGTAGTAACTAACTCTATGAAAAAATTCTTACCGCCTTCGAAAAGGCACAACACCTATATGTTCTCGAAGATACTCAAAATGACCCCTTGGAAGTGGCTTAGTGAAGATGTTTGCAATTTGTTCATCTGAGGCAACATACTCCAACCTTACAACTTCGTTGATCACTTGATCTCTTAGAAAATGATATTTGATTGGTATATGCTCGGTCTTGTAATAAATAACTAGATTCTTGGAGATGCTTATTGCACTTGTGTTGTCAACCATGATAGGAAAAGGATCTTCATACTCAATATGCATGTCTTGAAGAGTTTTCTTCATCCATAGTATGTGCATATAATAAGAGGTTGTTGCTATATATTCAGCTTCAGTACTAGACAAAGAGATGGAACTTTGTTTCTTGCTTGCCAAAGAGACCAAACAATCTCCAAAAAAGTGAGCTACTCTTAAAGTACTTTTCCTGTCATCAATACTACCAACCCAATCCACATTAGTAGAATTAATAAAATTAAAATACTTATCTTTGAGATACCATAATCCATAGTCAAGAGTGCCTTGAAGGTACTTGAAGATCCTTTTTACAATGTTAAGATGAGTCTCCTTGGGATTAACTTGAAATCTTGAGACCAATCCTACAACTTGCATGCTACCAGGCCTAGAAGCAGTCAGATACAATAATCTACCAATCATAGAACAATATATGGACTAATTTACCTCTGGAGATTCATCATGTTTACTCAGTTTGCAGCCAGTTATCATTGGAGTGCTTACCAATTTGCAATCTTTCATGCCAAACTGATTCAATTTATCCCTTAAATGCTTTGATTTAGATATGAATATTCCTTTATTAGTTTGAATAACTTCCAAACCAAGGAAGAAAGTTAGCTCACCCAAAATTGACATCTCAAACTCCTTTTTCATATCTTGTGAAAATTTGTGACCCATCTCCTCCAAAATCGCTCCCAAAGATGATATCATCTGCATACACAACAATTATTAGAAAATGATCAACTTCAAATTTGATATATAAATTGTTGTCCATTGATCCCTTTTTGAAGCCTTGTTGTTGAAGAAGTTTATCTATTTTATCATACCATGCCCTCGGAGCTTGTTTTAATCCATAAAGAACCTTTTTCAACCTGCACATTTGGTTCTCATCATCACCAATAGAAAACCTTCAGGTTGTTCTATATAAACTTCCTTTTATAGATCACCATTTAAGAAAGTTGATTTAACGTCCATTTGATAAACTTTAATTCTCTTGTAACATGCAAAAGCCAAAAACATCCTAATGGCATTTAGTCTAGCTACCGGTCTATTGATGGCAAAAAATGGCCTCATTAACTTTTAAGGAGACCATCTGGTCATAACCCTAAATCATACTCTTATCTGTTTCTATGATGGCTCCGACCGGTTCTATTGGGTCTAGTTAACCCTCACTCTCCCTACTGACTTGCGATATCTCTAATTTATGATCAACAAGAAGAGGAAATCGAACTTACCTTCCTACAATGCACATGCAAAAAAGTGATTCTTAAGCTGAAACAAGGGATTAGCCAAACCACACCTAAAACTTCTCCTATATAAGGAAACTTCTAAAATGTTTTTTTTAAATAAAGATGCAAATTAATCTAAATGCAAGTAGAAAAATGAAATCTAATCTAGACTATCTCGATCAGAATCAGATATAGATATGATTTAAATCGAGAGAAAAGTGATTAAAATAATGGGGATTTGACACGTTATTTTGATGATGAATATCAAAATGCAAAAGAAGTTCTAACAACTGATATAGTAAGCATACAACATGCTTTGTTTGGAGATTTTAAAACCATGAATGATTAGCCACCAAAACTAGGAAAAAGTTCACTTAATTCTAATGGCAATTAAATTGATTTTAGATGGAAATTTTTTGAGTAAATAGTTACTTACAAATTTGATTTAAACACTTTGATAAAATAGGAAATAAATAATAGGTCCGCAATTCCATTGGACAAGATAGCTCATCTAATGAACAATTATTAGCATATTCAACAAGAGTGCAAAATATGAAAGAATTGGTACAAATTTATCATTGGATGAATAAAAATTGCATTAACAAATAAAATTAGTTGTAAATACAATGAATAAGACCTGATCCCTTTGCTTTGTCTCTTGATAAATCTCCAACAATCCTTCAAAATGATCAGCTTTGCTAGCAGGAAGGAGAATTACAAAAGTGTAAGTTTTGTCATGCTAACAAAAATTGAGTTTTGAAAAAAAACCCTCAATATCCTTAGATCTGATTTTTCCTCCTTATCTACAACAAATTCCTTTACAAAAGTACCTAGAGTCGTGTAGAGAAGATGAACCCTTTCCTCATTCTCTAAAACATTATTCATAATTTATTAGAAATCTTCAAAAATGGAGTTGTTGGAGGGCAATTCTAATTCATCAAATTTGGAGATACAAAGCTTCTTTCTTTCCTTTGTTAGCGCAATAACATTACTCCAAGATATCTTAGTTCCATCTTCTTCAACATATATGTTGCATAAACCAATCACAATTCAAAATTAAAACCAATAATAATTGCACATTAAATTGAAAATACCAAATTAGAAAAACAAGTTTCTCCAATTAAAATCTAATTAAATTAATAAAATAAATAAATATTCCCAGTGATCTCTGCCAAAGTTTATGTGGCCAAAGGAGGTTGCCTTCAAACCAATTTGCAACAAGAAAACTCTTAGCAAATCAAATTCCAAAAATAAACTTAGAAAAATAATAACTAAACTTAGAAAAATAGTTTTTTTCTTACAAATTAGTAGTTCCAACTTTTGTTAATTTTTAGGCATAGTTAATTACCAAATCTGGTCATGCAACTACTTTGAAAAGCTTCTCCATGGTTTTAGCTTTCTAACAAGCATTCTTAGGCTTCATTCTTATGTTTCATTTGTCCAATTATAACTCAAAATAAAGCTCTCAAAAATCATAATGTCAAAATTGCCAAACTACCAGAAAAAATGTCTACCAAATTATTATTAAAATCGTTTTTAATTAAATTTTATAAATTTAAAATATTAAAAATTAATTAAAAAAAAAACAACTATGAGAAACAAACTTTATTAATACTAAAAGTTTTACCAAAAAAAAACAAAACTGATTAGTGGTAACAAGAGTTTATATTACATAAACTTTATTAATACTAAAAGTTTTACCCAAAAAAACAAAACTGATTAGTAGTAACAAGAGTTTATATTACATATTAAAGGAGGAAGAGCTCTGAGGTATTTATTAATGGTCGCGGGGAGGATTATAGAGAAAGGGAGTAGGGAATCTGAGCTCCAATCTGAGCTCCACATGAAGTGGGGCTCTCCTCCCGATACAATATGTTATAACATTTATAACAATGTCCTTTCACATGAGCCTTGACTCCCTCTTATAATATATACTCGGAAGCTCTGGAGCTTGTAACTTTATTAAACTCATATTTAAAATTTGTTTCGGACTCCGGGCATATATTTCCATTATTTTTTTATATTTTTTATTCTTTATATGTAATATGTTTATTGTATAGTTTTAATATATGCACTTAAGTTCTTGAATCGGTTGGTTTTGTAGAATGATTTGAATTAAATAAAATAATAATAAATTAAAAATTAATTAAAATTGTAATATTTGCAATTAATTAAATAAATTATTTTGAAGTGTGTTAATTCAAATTAATTAAATAATAATATTTATATATTAAAATTAATTAAATTTATAAACAGAAAGTAAAATATATTTGTACATCATTTAAGTTTAGGTGATGAAAATCAGTGAAACTTTGAACAAGCGTTGTTTTCAAATCATAAGTCCAAATCAGACAAAACAAGAACTGATGGAAAATTGGCGATGAAACACACACAATGGAGCAATCAAAGGAGAAAACCGAGAAAAATGAAATCCCGCAAAAATAACAATATAAATGCATGAAATGACTAAAATTTACATAGAGGCTCCCCATTATTATTATGAATATAAACATGTAAAAATCAGGGGGTGGCTAGGGGGTGTGTGGAGAGGGGGGGTGTTGTTTTGCCACAACAATGGAAACACACAGGGAAGAAGCAGTTATCTCAGGTTGAAAATATAATGAGTTCAAATTCACCAAAGGGTTGTAATGATGAATTATATTAGGCATTTAAACATTAAAACATTTATGATGGGTTCCACATTAATAGATTAAGTAATATAAGATTTAAAAAGGTAAGTATTTGAAACACAGTGAGTCTAAAACCATGAATCCATGTTTTTAGGGAAATAATTAATTTTAAATTTACCTTCTATGAGTGACAATGGAGGTACAAATAGTAAGTTTAAAGAAAGTATTCATCCACCAATATCAATAATCTCTCTTACCCTACATCACTTTGATGTCAGCAAGCCTATTCAGTGCCCCAACGGATTTACTTATGCTTCCCACACACAAGTGTTTTCGACCCTCTTTTACCACCCTTTTGATAAAATTTATTTAGAGAATTTCTTTTAGCAATTGGGTGAAGAGGGCAAGGTGGTACAAGAGATTTTAAAGACAATGGATATAATCTTGTAAAATTTTGACTCCCTCATATTTCCCTACAACTATCAATCTAGAGGTTTTTTATGTGAAGTGTGGGAATGGTTGGGATTCATTTAGTTAGAATCAAGTCGCTTCTTTAAAATATGAATGTTCCTCTAGGAAAAATAATTAAGGTGAGCCAACTTAAAATTCAATAAAGATGTCCTTTTAAGGTAAATGAAAACTCATGAAATTTGTCAAAGTAAAAATTTCTCATGTGCACTGACCAATGTTGGTAAGAAAAAAAAAAGAACTTCCATATAAATCTTGGTCATATCACCAAAACCAATCTGAAGAAAAGGTGAAATCAACACATGAGAAAAACATTGCAAACCGAAAAGAAAATGCAAACCAAAGGAAAGATAAAAGTAAAGCCATAATGAAATAAACCTCAACAAGACTATTTAAAATATCTCAACAAAAGAAGAAGTATGAAGAAGAAAAATACATGTTTTTCTTAAGTTGAGATTTTAATTGACTAGGTCTCGTTGAGTTATAGATAATTAGGCTTTTAATAAAGACCAAATAGCAATTATGTAAGAAAATTAAATCAAATAAGGTGTCTCTCCCTTTGCATATTTGATTGTTTTAAAATTAAACCCACATGAAAACATCTTAACGATTCTCTAATGAATATGAGGCTTTTGAAATAAACTGGCTCAGAGACTCCACAATTTCGCTGATTTGCAATTTGATCGACATCATCACTGCTTTCCAAAGCTCGAAAACAAGTAAAATGTGGAGAGTGAATTCAAGCAGGGGTGCAAACTTTTCAAAGTGATCCTTGCAAACCTACAAAAACAGAGCTTTAGATCGGAAAATACTAGAAACAATATTGAAACAAAAACATAAATAACATGGTAACATATGAAAATGAGCATATGAGACTTACGTTAAAGAATTTTGTGAAGATTTACCTGAAATATACCAGTCTTTTCAAAAGGTAACTTCTTCTTTTGATTAAGATTAAAAGTATGAAGAAGTTGCATTTTAATGAAGTTTTCATTTGCCCAATAACATCAATTTATTGAATCTAAACTAAAATGAGCATTGAATTAGAAGAATAATGGCTCATGTTCAAGGGATTAGAAGTAAACAACAGTCATAAAAAATGAAAATGAAAAAAAAGATGTGCTTTGTTTTGTATTGCAACAATAACTATTCCCTTTGCTTCTTCTAATTTTTATAACAGCCCTAAAGTTTTCTTTATTACCCATGAAACCAATGTAAAGTCCCAACCTATGTTGTAGTTTATATAAATATAGAGAAAGGAATTGATTCTTTTGTGTGATCATTAAAGTGGAGCAATATACATACAAGCAAGTCACAAGAGAATTATAAATCAAATATAAATTGACCATGATCCATTACCTTTGTGTATTTGGCATTTGCTTACCAATTAGCTGCATTATCATAGTGGTTTCTTAGAGTGTCCTTAAAAAAAAATATTGATCCACACTAGAAAGATGGTTGGGATGATAAGATCCGAGATGGAGAGAAAATGAGAAAAGGTATGGACATCCAATTGTAAAGTGAGGAAAAAAGTACAAGTGAGCCACAAGTTATGATAGCCTAGAAGGTTGGAGCCCAGGAGGTAAATAAAATTATCCAGAGAGATTTAACCATGCACTTTAGAAATACTTATGGGCTCGAGAGCGCTAGGCTAACTGATAAAACAAGGTGAAACTCGTCCTAGGTTGTGATATTGAAGTGCCCAGAGTCCGACCATTTGATAAATTTCATTTCCAAAAATTTTCGGGCAAGCAGGCATAAGTGGAGCCGAAATTTCTTATATATGCACAGAGAGATCCGATATCATCTTGAGGGCTCGAGTCCTCTGGGGTTCAATGAAATTTTAACTAAAAAGGTCTAGGCTCTTAAGGTTCCGAGTTAATGAGTAATTTGTGCAAGAATGGAGTGAAGGAAAGGGACCACCTATATACGTCACCCTGTAAAAGTGAAGGATGTGCTCTAAAGATAGCTTGGTTGAGGTGGCTTCGGGTTCACGTGGAAAACAAAGAATGAATTTCCATTTAAAATGCAACAATAGGGGCCCATCGAAATACAACATGAAGATTGGATATTCCTATAGGCACTTAGTAATCTTGGGTTTATAAACGGGGTACAATTAAGAGAAGATACAGTATGAGAAACATAGTGCAAAGGTTTCAGCATGGCTTTGACAAATGTTAAATTCCAGAAAGTGCTGAGGTATGTGCATAGACAAGAGTATTTTTACAATCGCTGCAATATCCTTGCAACCTTTTCTTTGCTTCCATGACCTTTCTTTTAATCTGTCATTTAAAACATGGGAAGCTAAAATCCCACAACGAATTTAATAAACATGACTAGAAAAAGGCTAATTTCTCACTTTATCCTAGAGCTAATTTAATTTACTCACAAATTAAGTCTTCAAATCAAGCCCGTGAAGAACTGCAAAAACCAAATTACACTGAAATTTAAAAAAAAATATGACTAAAAAAGAAAACAAGTGTTGGAATGAAAACTAACAACATATTAAGATGAACAAGTATATGAATACTTGGAAGAATCTAATTTCAAGTTTACCTCATAAATATTAACATTCTCCCATGCATTTTCCTTAGAGTTTGCATATGTTTAAAACCATCTACCTATTAAATCGAAATTAATGTTAAGTAATGAGTTATTAATTTTCATCCACTTCATATTTGCTTTGAGAGACAAAAGAGGTAAAATAAACCATTTAGAAATGCCTATGAATTGGGAAATTCACATTTTCAAAAGTGCCTAACGGTAACGATTCTTTAAACTTCACCATTCATGATTTTCTTTGCAAATAATAATGTCTACAATGTGATGAAGCTTTGCAAAGAAACACAATCAAGTGCGTCACAAGTGTGTATGATATGAAGATATTAGATTATTTATATGCTCTAAGCCACTCTTTGCCAAGTAAATGAAGGGAATACCAAGGGAAATACTTGGGCTCATTACTTGCTTATTGAAAATTTGTAATATTAAACGAAATATCAAACAGAAAAGAAATCCAAATTTAAACTAATCTATTTCTAATCCTAATCTAAAGAGATAATTAAAACTAGGTGAAATTGTACTTTCAATGTAACCATTCAAGTATCTTATTTTCTACATAAACGTACACATCAAATATTAGTAACATAAATAAAATTACAACTAAATTTTTAAAAGAAGCATTCAAATTACTATGTACAATTATATTTAAATCTATCAAAATAAACTTATTTATAAAATTTCTCTCGTGAAATGTCATTTCTAGTTGAATTTCTATTGGATCATAGAAATCTTGATGGATTTCTATTAACGATTGGAAGAGATTTAGAGGAGAGGATAAAATGCCAAATTTGAATAAAATATCTTTAAGTGTTGGAGCCTGCATAAAATTGACAGTTTTATGTATGTGAGGCAAACTTTTAGTAATATTCTTTTGAATTGAATCTTTCAAGCAACTTTCAAATGGAACTTGGAAAACGGAATGGAAAATTATTGCATACGTCGGAGGATCTTCAATTGGGTTAGATGTTGGTCATATTGTTTTGACGTACTCACAAGTGTTGATTCATGTGGAAAATGAATTCTAGAAGGAGTATGCTGATAAGATATGAGCATCAAATGGAATTGAAATATTAAAAGATCTTGATGGTCATAATTTAATTTCACATTCGGGTAATACACTTGATGAATGTTCAATACTTAACTGCTCAACATGCCAACATAGGCTATCTAAAAATCAAATAATGAAAGAAGAATATAAATCTGAAAATGCCCAAAATATATGAAGCAAAAACAATCAAATCAAATCATTATTTACACTATTATTACAACTAGTTGTACAATACAGTTGGGATTCATTCGAAGTAATTTCTATTTTACAAAAATTAGACAAGAGAATGCAATCAGAAGAATTAATGGCAACTACTTGCGAATAAGGGAGAGGGTTATGACTATGAGTAGGAATTGAAACTTGAATATTTTCATAGTCATAAATAGGAATGGAAAAGTCATTATGATTTAATGAAATTTTAAAATGAATCTCTTCAATAGGAATGGCAATAAAAGGAGAAACTTCATTTTGAAACATACAAAAGCCTGGGGATTTGGTAATAGTTGAATTGATTGGTTGCCCTCCAACTCCAAATAATCATCATAAATAACTTGACTAATTTCATGAGTATTCACTTCCTTTGCATAAGATATATCATAACAAGGAGAATGATTGAGTACATTTTCAACAATGCTGAAAGAATGATCATTAAGTGTTTCTTTGCCCTAGTCAAAACTAATTGACAAATCATTATTTACAATATTTATATCAGCTCTTTTGTTCTCAGGAATAACATCTATGCAAGGAGGAATTGTAGATTGAGAAAGAAATTAATTACCATTAGCAAAAAGATCAAGATAAAAATAGAAATGAGAGTTAGAAGAAATGAACCTAAAAATTTCTCTTCCCGTAGATTCTTGTACCTTTTCTCCAATGTGAATTTCATATTCAAGATCATTCATTTGACTAATCACACTTTCCTAAAGATTCATGTCTGGCTACCTTAATTTTTGTCGTTGGTCAACATGGGAAAATTCAAAAATTTATGTAACAAAATGCACTTTATTGGAATCTTCAATTTGTGTTTGTGCTTTTTGATTTTATGATTTTATTTCTTGCTAATTTTCAGTTTTATTGGAAGTTGATTCTTCAAGCATGTTGTCCATATCTTCATGAAGTTGTTTGTTGGATTCTTCTAAGCTTTGTGATTGTGAATTAATAGCATGAGAAAGAGAATCACGACCTTCAACAACTTGTTTGGAAGATTCTTTAGGATCATCTTCAACATTGTAAGTAGTATTCACAAGTTGTAGGAATTTATCATACATGGATGTTGCAATTTTATCGTGATTGACATCTGCATCTTTAGTGGGTGAATTTTCAGCCATGTTAATAAAAACAATAGGTGACTCATCAAAGCTTGAAGTTGTTTGATTATATGAATTTGGAATGCAAAGAAGAGAAACTAATTCTCTAAACCATCATGTTAATTGAAACTCAGGAGGAAAATCTTCAGATTGAAACTGAAAACAAACTAATTTAAATCTAATAAGAAGATTATTTAAAGACACACATTCGAATTGGAAAAGTATCACAAGTTGATCACAAATATTTTCATAATTGTAATCCTAAAAAGCATGTAGGAAAATTTTTACAAACTGGAAAATGGTAATGATTTACACCAATCTTTAGCCAATCTTGCCAAAGTGGGAGTAAACATCATGCACATCACACCTTTCTTAATATCAAAATTATTACAATTTAAAATGAATTGAAGAACATGATCAAAAGCAAAGACCTTCTTCTTACCATTAAACTTTGTCTTTGACAAGAGTTTTACTATCTTTAGTGGAGTGGTTGTCGGTGGAAGTCCAGTGAAGCAACTCCAAATAGGTCATTTAGAAGGAACCATTATAAAAAGATAAAACTTTTAAAACAAAAAATATTTAAAGAAGCAATTTATTGCTGGCCATCCTTCTAGCGCCAAAATTTTGATGTCCAAAAATGACCTCCACAAAATTTAGGGAGACCTTCCTGTCAGAGTCCCAAATCAGACTCTTATCTATTTGTAATGATGGCTCTAATTGGTTCTATTGGATCCACTTACCCCCTCACTCTCCCTGTTGACTTGTGATATCTCAAATTTATGATCAATAAGAAGATAAAATTGAACTTACCTTCCAACAGTGCACATGCAAGAAAGCTATTCTTAAGTTGAAACAAGAACTCAACCAAGACACACATAAAGCTTCTCCTATATAAGGAGACTTCTAAAATTATTTTTTAAATAAAAAAGGAAATCTAATCTAACCTATGTCGATTAGAATCAGATATATATATGATTTAAATCGGGAGCAAAGTGGTTAAAAGAATGGAGATTTGACACGTCATTTTAATGAAGAATAGCATACTACAGAAGAAGTTCTAACAAATGATATAGTAAGCGTACATGTTTTGTTTAGAGATTATAAAACAATGAATTATTAGCCACCAAAATTAGGGAAAAGTCCACTTAATTCTAATGACAATTAAATCAATTTTAGATGGAAATTTTTTGAGTAAATAGTTACTCAAAATTTTGAATTAAACACCTTGAACAAATAGGAAATAAATAAAAATCTTTATAATTCCATTGGACAAGATAACTCATCTAACGAACAATAATTAGCATATTCAACAAGAGTGAAAATTATGAAATAATTGGGACAAATTTATTATTGGATGAATAAAAATTTCATTAGCAAATAAAGTACTTATAAATAAAATGAATAATACCTAATCCCTTTGCTTTGTCTATTGATTAATCTCCAACAATGCTTTCAAAATTATTAGCTTTACTAGTACGAAAAGTAATTACAAAAGTGCAAGTTCTGTCATACCAACAAAGATTGCGTTATGAAAAGAAAACCCACAATATCCTCAGATATTAGTTTTCCCCCATAACTACAACTTAAACTATCTTTATAAAATTTCATAGAGTCTCTAAGTGCATAGAATATGAACCCTTCCCTCATTCTCTAAAATCTTATTTATAATTTATAAGAAATCTGCAAAAATGGTAGTTGTTGGAGGGCAATTTTGATCCATCAAATTTGGAGCTGCAATTCTTCTTTCATTCTTTTGTTGGTGCAATAGAATTTCTTCAAGATATCTTAGCTCCATATTCTTCAAAAAATCTATTGCATAAACCGATCACAATTCAAAATTAAAAACAATAAAAAGTGCACACTAAATTGAAAATACCAAATTGGAGAAACATGATTCCCCAATGGCCGTGGGGGTTTGGTCTAGTGGCAAGCGAACGATTTGCTAAGTCGTTCGTGCAGCTATGCAGGTCACGAGTTCAAACCCCAAGAATACCCGAGGGACATTCAAGGCGGCCTAGGTGGACCCTCCTAGAGGTTATAGAGGTAGCCGATGGGATTCAACCCCGTGTAACGCGAGTACGATACCACCGCCGTTGCCGATTCCTCTAGTAAAAAAAAAAAACATGATTCCCCAGTTAAAATCTAATTAAATAAATAAAATAAATGAAAATTTTGTTTCCCAATGATCTCTCTCAAAGCTTCTATGACCAAAGAAGGTTGTCTTCAAATGAATTTGCAACCACAAACCTCTTAGCAAATCAAATTCCGAAACTAAACTCAGAAAATTAGTTTTTTTTTTTTTTTTAGGAATTCGAAGCTCCAAATTATGCTAATTTTTAGGCACATTTAATGAACAAATATAGTCATGCAACGACTCTCAAAAACTTCTTCATGGTTTAATATTTTAATGAGCCATCCTGGGTCTCATTCGGCAAAGTAAAACACAAGATAGAACTCTACAAAGTCAAAATGTCAAATTTACCAAAATGCTAAAAAATACATGCCCAAAGAAAATATTATTAAAATATGGCTTTAAATTAATTTTTATTAATTTAAAATACAATTTTAAAATATTTAAATTAGAAGTATTAAAATTAATCTAAAATAATTTAAATAATAAAAATAATAATATAGTAAAAAATAAAAAAGAGTTCACATTGCATATTAGAGGAGGAAGAGCTCGGAGGTATTTATTAATAGTACTCGGGACTCGGAGGATTATAGAGAAGGGGAGTGAGGATCGTGCTGCACATGGAGTGGGCTCTCCTCCTTATACATATGTTATAACATTTTAACAATGCCTTGCACGTGAGTCTAACTTTTATGAAATTGATATTTTGAATTTGTTTCGAGCTCTAGCATATATTTTAAAATATATTATATATATATATATATATATATTTATTTATTTATTTATTTTTTTTATATGTATTTTTTTTATGTATGTTTCGATATATGCATTAAGTTCTTGACTCCGGTGGTGGTTTTATAAAATGATTTGAATCAAAATAAATAATAGTTAATTAAAAAATTTATTACATTTTAATTAATAATTATATTTAATTAGATAATCCAAGTTAATTAATTAAATAATAATAATTACAATATTAAATTAATTAATTTACAAATAAAAAATAAAATACATTTGTACATTATTTAAGTTTAGGTAGTGAAAATCAATCGAACTTTGAACAAGCGTAATTTTTAAACCGTAAGTCTAAATGAGACAAAATGAGAATCGATGGAACGTTGGTGACAAAACACACATAATTGAGTAATTAAAGGTGAAAATTGAGAAAAATAAAAATCCCACAAAAATAACAAAATAGAAGCATGAAAGAAGTGAAATGACTGAAATTTACATAGAGGGTCCCCTTTAGTATTATGAAGATAAAAATGTAAAAACTGGGGTTGTTGTTTTGTCACAACAATGGTGACACACATGGAAGAAACAATTATCTCTAGTTGAAAAGATAATGAGTTCAAATTTACCAAAGTGTTGAAATGATGAATTATATCAGGTCTTCAAACATTAAAACATTTCTGATGGGCTCTACATTAATAGATCAAGCAGTATAAGTTCTAAAAATGTTAGCACTTGAAACAAACTGATCCTAAAACCATGAATTCATATTTTTAGGAAAACAATTAAATTTAAATTTGCCTTCTATGAGTGACAACAAAGGTACAGATAGGAAATTTAAGGAAAGTATACATCCACCAATATAAATAATCTCCCTTGCCCAACATTGTTTTGTTGCCAGCGAACTTGTTCGATACCCTGACAAAGTTGTCTTAGTACCACACAAGCACAACCCCGCTGCCTGCAAGTCTATTGAGTATCCCGACGGGTTTGCTTGTGCTTCCCATCATAAGTGGTTTCAACCCTCTTTTACCACTTTTTTGATAAACTTTATTTAGAGAATTGTTTTTTGCAATTGGGTGAAGAGGGTGGGGTCATAGAAGAGATTTTAAAGGCAATGGATATAATACTTGTAAAATTTTGACACCCTCATTTGACCCTACAACTATCAATCTACAGTCTTTTTTTGTGAACTGGAGAAATGGGTGGGATTCATTTAGTTAGACTCAAGCTAGTTCTTTCCTTGGAATGATTAACCTTATCACTTGAAAAAAATGAGTGTTCCTGTAGCGGAGAATAATTAAGGTGAGACGATTTAGAATTCAATAAAGATGTCCTTTTAAGGTAAATGAAAACTCATGAAATGTGACAGAGTAAAAATTTCATATGCGCACCGACCAATGTTGGGTAACAGAAAAAATATTCCATATAAATCTTAGTCATATCACCAAAACCAATCCGAAGCAAAGGTGAAATTAAAACACAAGAAAATCATTGCAAGTGGAAATGATTTTCCTACTCAACTCTAGTCCACTTATTAGAATTGGTTCTCCATCATTCCTCCACTCAAATTCCATTACTTATTTTATTTATATATTAAGGGAAAATGGCAAAGGTTTAAGGTTGGAAACAATGTCAATACCTCCACTCCACCAGTCATCCATAAGTAACTTTAAAATTTCAAAAAATGGTCTAATTTTTAATCATATTTTTGCAATTGCACTCTTTTTGGTAGACTTGTGTTGTTGTCTAGGTCATTTCGTTGCATCCACCGATTATTTAACTACACTTTAATTTTAGTCAACTTCAATGTCATTTATGTATTCCAATCATAACCAAAGGAACTATTGATTCATTACTTATATGCTACATTACCGCCCATGCCCATTGTGCTTATGGTTGTAGGTCATGTTGAGTTGGATTGTGTAAGTTTCAACACAAAATTTCCATGGATTCCAATGATTCCATGTATGTTTTGAACCAATAAAAATTTTCTCATCAATGGCATGAATATTATTGGCATAATCAACTAAATTTTCCTTCATCTTAAGTGTTTTCATAATGCCTCAAATGTTTCCTTTTAAGCCCTTACATGTTCTTGAAATTTCAATGGGTTTGTTATAATTTAGTTAGCCCCTTTGTTGTAGTTTGAGAATGTTTCAAGTATCTTGATTACTTGTCCTCAACACAATCAATCAGTGTTAAAGTTTTTAATGGTTTCCATAGTTTGATTGTTAATATCATAATTAATTTAACTGTCAATAACTCAACCATGATTATCTATGGGGAAAACATGCTTTAGTGTGCAATTAACCCTCTATTAGTAACGTTGATACTTGGGCATAGCTATGTTGGGCTTCCTCAATTGTTGTGATGAGCAATTTGTTGATAAGATTATGACACATATACAACTTGGTTTCCTTCACATTTTCTTCACCAAGTGCATTTCTTTGGTCCCTATTCAAGTTTATATCAAGCTCAAATACATGAGCATTCCTCACCACTAACACATCCATGGAAGGTATCCTCTATTCAAACACACTTTGTATGGTGATCTCTTCTTGTTTAGTCTAATTTGATATTGTTCGATATTGTATTCATTATGTTATTTGTTGTTTAAAATGTTTATGATTATAAATGTGCCTCGATACCCACCATGAACTTGTCGATTTCAATTCAATCATATTAGTTCATTCCAATTATTATTATTGTTGTTCAAAATAAATCAATCTATACTAGAAGAGATTCTAACAATATGTATTATAGATCTTTTGATGCAATTCCATTGTAGGTATACCTATAATATGTTCCCACATTTCTACCACCGATAGTGACATTTGTAACCACAATCTTATATATTGATGACACCACACATATAATAATGCCATAAGCAACCTATATAGCATAACACTACTACAATATTAATACCATCTTTGAGTTAGAGAAGTATCTTTTCCTTGGCAACCTGAAGAAAGAGCATGTGATGTTAATATTGACTTTAGGCTAAAAATCATGTCCTTTCTTTAACTTCCTAGACTATAGGGTGGCTTTGAGTTAGAAAAATCTATAGATTATTTTTTACATCATATAGTGCATGTAGGAATTTACAGGGCAAGTTCCTTGGATTGAACATCAAAGGACACCACTCACAAATATATCATAGATTAGTACACCAGTATTTTTGACGTGGTTAAAACCCTCAAAGAGGGAAACAGTTCACGGCCTGAGCCAACGTAACCACTCCAAGCAATATTATTAATAAATAAAAAAAATTACATAAACTTCTCTCATAAATGGTCACCGAACAAATGACCCTCCATGCTCTTTAAATAGAGATCATGGACCAATCAGGTGGTAAGCCACGGATCAAGTATCAGTAATACCAATGAGATAATGAACCGTCAGATCACTTCATGTCTAAAACATATCGTGACCATCAGATTGTAAGTTAGAAAAAGCACATACTAAAGAAACACACTTTACATAACTTTACGCTATACCAATTTATACTTAATTATTTCATATGTGTCAAAATATCCTAACATCCCCTCTTAAGAACAACTTGGGATACAATGGAAGGATGTACAAAGATGACACAATATGAGAAGGAAGGAAGTATTAGAGCCTATCCACCCTTAGTGACAACTTCCTGAACTCCAACCATGAATTGAAGTTTAGTAAACTTCGCCTTTGTGAGAGCCTTTGTAAATATGTCTGCAACTTGATCATCAATTGAACAATATTTCACTTCAAAAGGATGGTCATGAATGAGATTTCTAATGAAGTGCATGTATAGTTCAATGTGTTTGTTGTACTAATCTTGGATTGGATCTTTGCATAGTTGAATGGCACTTTGATTATCACACCAATGTGTATTCGGATGTTGTTGCTAATAACCAAACTCTGACAAGATCTGATGAAGCCACGGGCCTTCCTTACTAGCTTCAACAGTGCCACAATACTCTGCCTCCGCTGAAGAAAGAGAAATGGAACTTTATTTCTTACAGTCCCATGTAATAGGTCCCGAACCAATAGTGAAGACAAAACCTACAGTAGACTTCTGATCATCAGGGTCACCAGCCCAATCAGACTCAGTGAAACCAACCTATAGAGGAGATGCTTATGCACTGTAATGAATCCCAAATTGAAATGTACCTCGAACATAACGAAGTATTCTTTTAGCTACTTTCCAATGACTTTCATGTGGTTTGTGCATAAACCGAGCAGCAAGGCTAACAACAAAGGAAAGGTCGAGACAAGTATGGGTCAGATACAAACTTTTTTCCAACAAGCTGACGGTATAAGGTAGCATCAACTTCAAGGGAAGTACAAGTGACTGAAATTTTGACTCCATACTGAAAGGGAGAAGGGGCTAGCTTACAGTTTTCCATGTGAAAGTAGCGTAGAAGATCACAGGCATACTTGGACAGAGAAAGGGAAATATCTTCTTTGGATTGCAAGACTTAAAGACCAAGAAAATAATGCAAGTGTCCTAAGTCCGTCATTTTAAACTACTTTTTAGGGCTATATTTTACATGGTTGATAAGGTTGGGATCACTACCAGTAAGGATAAGATTATCAACATAAACAACAAGAACAATAAGGGACTTACCCACTTTCTTGGTGTAGACAGTATTGTCAGAATGACACCTAGAAAAGACAATATCTAAGAAAAATCTATCCATTTTGGCATACCAAGCCCGAGGGGCTTGCTTGAGACCATAAAGGGATTTCTTAAGCCAACATACAAGGCTAGAGTCTTTTTGTATAAAGCCAGGAGGTAGTTCCATATAGATTTATTCATGCAAGTCACTATGCAAGAAGGCGGATTTAACATCCATTTAATGGACTTCCCATTCGAAAGAGGCAGCAAGGGAAACAACAAGGCGGATAGAGCTCATTTTAGCAACAGGGGAGAAGGTTCCAGTATAGTCAATGCCTTCAACTTGTGAAAAACCCTTAACAATAATACAAGCTTTATGTTTATTCAACTTTTCCATCTGATCCAAACTTGGTTATGTAAACCCATTTGCATCTAACAAGTTTTTGTCCCTTTGAAAGAGGAACAAGTTCCCATGTATCATTTGTCAATAATGAACGATATTCTTCATTCATAGTTGCATCCCAATCTAGACGGCCTAAGGTTTCTACAAAGGTGTCAGGATCATAATTCGTTGAAACTTGACCCAATAAAGAAGAGGCTCTATCGAACTAAGAACGTGTACAACGTCGATCTGTAGGATCACCTATAAGAACACTTGCTACATCCCGAGTAGCGCAGACCCATTTTGGAAGTTGAGGAGCTAAAGGAAGATCCCGAGAAGGTTGGGGAGGATTGGCCATCCCCATTGTCATCATTTGAAGAAGGAATATTTACAGAAGTATAAAAGATAGAGAGAGGTGGCACATCTGCCGAACTAGGCTCAGGGCGATATATTTTCAGCGAACTTTACATCTCTTCTAATTATTATATTTTTGGATTTAGGTTGAAAAAGTCTATATCCTTTGACATCTTCAGAATATCCAAAAAAAATACATTTTTCACTCTTAGGTTCTAAGGCTTTATATTTCTCATCTAGAATATGGGCCCATGCTTCACTTCCAAAAACATGAAAGTGACTTACATCTATTTTAATTGAGCTTCATGCTTCTTCTAGAGTGATATTCTTTAAAACCTTAGTAGGAGTGTGATTTACTATGTAATCTGCACAGTTAATTGCTTTTGCCCAAAAGTTAAATTTAAGTCCTTTAGATTGAAGCATACAATTAGCCATTTCCTTTAAGGTGTGATTTGTCCTTTCAGCTACACCATTTTGTTGTGGAGTATATGGAACTGTATGTTGCAATTGAATTCTATACATTGCAAAAGTTGATGAATTTGTTGTTAACATATTCTCCACCATTATCAGATTTTAGCTTAAGAATTTGATGTCCAAATTGCTTCTCAACAAAGGCCTTAAAGACCAAGAACATGTTAAAGACTTCAACCTTGAGCTTTTAGAAGTATACCCAAGTGTGTCTGGAGAAATCATCAAATGTAAGTTACGAAATATTTGTAACCAGAGAACGAAACAACTGGAAGTGGACCACATAAATCACCATGCACAAGTTGTAAGAGGGATGAGGTGTGCCAAGAGGCACATTTTTCAAAACTATCTTAATGATGTTTTCTGAGTACACATCCAGAACAAACACCATCTCTGCAAGATACCACAGAAAGACCTGTCACCATATTTTCTTTACATAGATTTTGAAGGGAGTGATAGTTTAAGTGACCAAATTGCTCATGCCAAAGTTTTCTCACTTCATCATTATGAATAACAAATACCAACGGAAGAGTTGATGACCCAAAGTTAAACTTATACAACCTTGTAGAATTATCAACAATGCCAGTAGCTAAAATTTGTCTAGGATCTCTTCGGTCTTTAATTACAACATTATGAGGTGAAAGTTCAACGATTTTACCTTCACCTAAATGAGTTATCTGATATACAGATAGAAGGTTGCAGGATAAGGTAGGAACACATAATACATCATTAAATTGAGCATTATCTAGATGAATAGTTCTAGTCCCTACAACACTAAGAGATCTATCGTCACCAACATGTATATTTTTGTGTTACGATCATTTAAAGAATAAAACATGGCTTTGTTTTTGGCCATGTGATAAGAAGTTCCAGAATCAATTAGCCACTCATGATAATGAGTAGAAGAATATACATTTAGTGCATAACCAGACCGAGATGCTTGATAACCAAATCCAGAAAGTGTTATTCATGAAGATGAAGTTGAAGTTGAAGAGTGCATCAAATGGATGTTATGCTTCTTCATTGCTGCTTGCAGGGCTTCCATCTTCTTAAAGCATTTGGATTCTAAGTGATCATCACGATTACAAAATTTGCAATGTCTATCAATCTTCTTCCCTTTGTTTTTATTTGCATTATCATTTCGCTAAGTTGATTTTTCATTTTGAGACTGAAATTGCTTAGGACCTTTGTTTGGTTTAAGATCGTTATTTTTAAGATGTTTTTCCTTAGGATTCTTTGAACTTAGTTGCTATTGGGCTACTAAGGCTTTCTTAGAAGAATTTATAGTATTAAGAAGACCAAGATGTAAGAGTTTTTCTTGTTTTCTTATTAAAGAATCACAAAAGGCATCAAAAGAGGGGGACTTGTAATCTTGTCCTTAAGAAATAAAAGTTTCTCTAGTAGAATGGAAGGTGGAAAGAAACACAAAGTAAGTTGGTCCTAACTTAGTAAGAATGGAATAGATAAGGCTACCATCTTTCTTCTTAACCTTAACACCTTCCAAGAAAAGTCTAAGGGTCTTGAACATGGACAAAAAATCTTCAATGAAAAAAAATTATTGGGGTCCAAAGTAAGCAACTCATTTTCGAGTTGATGGGCTCTAATTTCATTTTTAATTCCAAAAACAGTACTGAGCTTTTTCATTGCTTCAGCAGAGCTATCAATTTCTATGATATGGAATCTAAAGTCTGGAAAAATAGACATCCCTATCAACCCACGTGTTTGATCTTGTTTATTTTTCCATTTGGCTAGCTTATCTTCATCTTGAGGTTTAGACTCTTGGCCTGAGACTATTCTAAAAAAACATTTACTTCTAAATAAATCCACCATGTAGGATAGTTATTGGACGTAGTTGGTGCTCCCAAGAATAACTAAGCATGGACTTTCCATTTTAAAAGAAATTGAAGTTGTATATGCTGAAACTAAGTGTTCCAATGGAAAAATCTCGAAATATTAAGCCGATTAAAAAAAATGGCTCTTAAAATAGCTTCCACATGAAGAAGTTTTGGTTTTTTGAAGAAAAGTTGTTGATGATGTCAGCAAACCACTTGAATGTTGGGGAGTTGATGATAATGTTATATTTAAAAAAAATCCCCCCTCCCCCATTTCCAAACTTAATCTAATTAGCTCACCTTCAAAAAGAATTACTTTATGTGACCCATTTTTATAAATAAGTGAGTCACTTTTACAAAGGTATTTTATTAACTATCCACTAAATTTTAACTTAAATAAAAGATAAAGTGAAAAAAATTACTCTATGTGACCCATTTTTATAAATAATTGAGTCACTTTTACAATGGTATTTTATTAACTATCCACTAAATTTTGACTTAAATAAACAATAAAGTGACTTTAGAATTATAAGTGACTCACTTTTTTATAATGGCTGAGAACAATTTTACATAAAGTAACTTTAAAACATAAGTTACATGTACTTTCTAAAAAAAGTAACTCAACAAAAAACAAGACTTGAACCCAAGACCTCGATTCTCATATAGTAACTTTAGACCAAGTGAGCTAATTAAAAGATTTAATAATTGCTAGAAAAGAGGAAATGTCTTTGTGGGTTGTGCTTACTTGAAAAACCCATTTTTGCCTACAAAACAAGAAAAACAACCATACAAACCAAACAAGCAAGCAAAAGTATCAAAGCCTTATGGCTTAAAGTTATATCTGGAGTTAGTCCCCCGAAAACTATATATTTTCTTAAATGTTTATGATTTTCCAAAATCACACTAAGGCACGACAAAAAAGAGCATATGTATGAGAAAAATATTTTATTTTTGTTTCTAGTTTGCCCAAATCGCATAGAGTCGCAAAGCAAAGAGCATACGCAAAAATGAAAGGTTTAAATCCGGTAATAATATACAAACCGTAATAAACAAAGAGATAAATAACTATAACTGCAAATAAAAACTATACCTCCAAATCTTAAAAATGACGTAGTTGGAGCTACTGAAAACCTTTTCACATGAAACGAAAGGGTTTCATCACTAGGACAGATGCTCCTCACACAATAAAGTAATCCTCGGCCTGAAAGCAGTCAATAACAATAGAATTAGGAAACAACAGTCGAATGCAATTGTATTGGCTTCAAATTTGGATCACCAAAGGATGTGGCCCACGAATGGCTCTGATACCATGTAGGAATTTACAGGGTAAGTACCATAGATTGAACACCAAAGGACATCATTCACAAACAAATTATAGATCAGTACACCAATGTTTTTGACGTGGTTAAAACCCTCAAAGAGGGAAACAGTCCATGGCCTGAGCCAACGCAGTCACTTCAGGTAATATTATTAATAAAAAGAAAGAAAATTACATAAGCTTCTCTCATAAAAGGTCACCAGTGAAATGACCCACCATGTTCTTTAAATAAAGATCATGGACCAATCGGGTGCTAAGCCACGGATCAAGTATTAGTAATACCAAGGAGAAAATGAATCGTCGAATCACTTGTCTACAACATATTGTGACCGTCGGATTGTATGTTACAAAAAGTACATACTAAAGAAACACACTTTACTTAACTATACATTAGACCAAGTTATACTTAATTATTTCCTGTGTCAAAATATCTTAACAATGCACTAAAAAATATGATCAGTCATTCATTTATTAAAGATCTTGGGATTTTGGTGTCTGGCTTGGCTGTGACCTTAAAAATGGATATTATTATTATTATTATTATGGTGTAACAATTAAAAAATGACATCCATAAATTTATTGTGAGACTGAAAACTGGTCCCCTTGAACTTTGGGCAATTATTACATGCTTTGAAAACAATATGGAAATTATTGACCTATAACTAATACGGAGCTTTGCCCAAAAAGTACCACTATGTAACATTAGACATTTTGGGTATGACTATAAACTCACCACCATTAGTAGTAGTGTAAAAGATCAATATATATTAGTGAATTTGTGTCATTTTCTATCAATGAAGCAATGAATTGGATTTTAGTGCTCAGTGAATTTCAATATAATCACAACTCGAATCTATACATGAAGACAATGTGTTGAATGCATATGGATCAAGTTGTTTCTAAAATTTTCAAATTTGTGAAAAAAGAAGTGTTGAATCAGAATCAATTTAGTAATCTCATATTGCATATTCTAGCCACTATAATGCTTCAGTGTCAAGGAAATCCAATCGTTGTTTCATCCAAATTTGTTGCTACATCTAATACGACTAATGATATTGACTTTCCTTTGTAAAATATTTCTTGCACATTTGAAAGATGTTATATATTTATGTTGCAATTATACATACACCTATTTCAATGGATTTAATGGTTTTACATGTTCTAGATACTATGATGCTTGAACTTAATAAAAGAAAATTGATTAATTTAAAAAAAATTGGAGCATTATTTTGTAAAGACAAGGACGGTGTTGTGCACCACTCTTGTTGACTCGACTTGGTCAAAACAAATATATATATATATATATATATATATATTATATATATATATATATATATATATAACAAAGGAAAAATGTATGAATCTCATTACTATTTTCTAGACTAAAAATCAAACCCATTTTACTATGAGGAATTTGTCTTGATTATCAAGAATTTATCGATTTGGTCATCTTTGATTCCTAAGGAATAAATGGAATCTACTTAACCTTAGATTTTAATCTAATCAAATCATAAAAATAGCCCAATACAACATGCATGCATAGTACTGCATAGTAGTAGACCTTGCCATTAAACTCTTGTTTATTTTTAGTTTTTCTATTGATATTGCATTTTCAAAGGATGAGGCTTATCTTCCATAACCTTATAAGTACAATAGAAGCCACTATATATTCTACTAGCAAAATTGCAATTTTCACACCTTTTGAACTTCACATTCATAATGTAAGGTATATGCAAAAAATGATAAAAAGTTTTCTTCACTTTATTTAAAGTTTTGAATAATTATTTTCAAACTAGGATTTTTAGACCATTACTCTAGAAAAATCAATTTAAGAAATTTCTCAATTCTTTTTCCACCATTTTCAACTTTCAAATCTTTACCCAATTCATAGTGTGAATCTGTAGTTCAAACTTCTCTATCATCAATTTCAAATACTAAAAAAATCATATCTAGAAACCTTTATGCTTCAACCCCTTATCACATCCGTTTATACATCACCACTCAATTAAGCATAATATAAATGCATATATTTTATACTTTACCATATTCAAATTAAATTATAATAAATCAAATCTATTTTTAATATTCAATAAAATAATTATATAATAAACCTGTTATTCTCTCCCCCGTCTTAAAAAGGATGCATAGAAAGTTGTAATCTTCATATTCAAATATTTATATACCAATAAGGA
Source organism: Pinus taeda (assembly GCA_000404065.3). Classification (NCBI taxonomy): domain Eukaryota; kingdom Viridiplantae; phylum Streptophyta; class Pinopsida; order Pinales; family Pinaceae; genus Pinus; species Pinus taeda. The sequence goes on along the minus strand of APFE031625391.1, from coordinate 748,492 downwards.
ATGTGATTATCCTATAACTAAAATACATTTATCCTAAGCTAAGAATTTTCAAACATCGATTAATTTTTTATTATTATTACAAGCATTGTGGATTGAAATGATCAATTTTTATAGTTGAAACATAAGACTTAATCTTGAAAAACGAACAAGCAATATCATTTATAGGTTTACTGCTTAAAATTCTAAAATTTCATAACAATCAATCCAAGCTCTTTATGAGAAAATCTAATGCCCTGATATTGAAGATATTATTGACCTCGTAATTCTATAATTCTGATGTCCTGATATCGAAAATATCATTGAACTCGTACTTAATTCTACAATGTTATAAGTAATCAGTCCAGGATCTCTATTAGAAAATCTAATGCCAAATATCGAAGATACTATTGAACTCATACTTAATTTCTCTTAGATTCCTAAGATCAATTTTTGGGTGGTTATGGATTTCATAGTAAAATAACAATAGAAGAAAAGAGAGGGACTTTTAATGTCGCACCATACAACCAACAACTCATACATCATATACCGCGTTTCACTGAAGGCACCAGTTTCTATTCAGAACTTATGTTCAAACAATGGTCAAAATGCACGACCAAGAAGTCTACTTGAAACTCAAAGCGTCAACTCGATGTTAGTGACAATGACGAGTATGTCCAAAGAAGAATGGACAGCTTGCATTTAGCAATTTGATAAAATGTCTGGCCCATGGTGTTACTCAGAAATGTCATAAGGTAACACAACCTTGATGTGGTGCAACATGCATGAAGGGAACTTCGAACGTAATGGCACACAGTGCACATAGAGAAACCATACCAAGAAACATTGAGTGTTGTTTCAAAGTAGTTTTATGTGAAATTTGAATCAACTACAAAATTTCCTTCAAGAAATATTTTAACTTTAAACATTGCAGTCATCTCCAAGGACAACACCTGCCATAGTATCCAAATCGTGTGGAAAGAACACCCTGCAGAACACAAAAGCAACCTTCAGAGAGTGTATCACATTATAGTGTGTGAAGGTATTCTTTATACTTACGGTAGTATCATAGCCTCAATCTTGTTTAGAAAGTGGAACACATCTTTTATTGCTTGGAGGTAATCTTTATGATTATTGTAGGATCATAGACATTCCTATCAGTCTTGTCACACAAAATTACTGTGTTACTGTACAAGAAAATTCACAAAGATAGCTGAATTCCATGGCCAAATGCCGTGCATCAACAAAATGCATAAAAAATTGTTTTGAGCTTGCTATACATATTTTAATACAGAACAAGATGCAACTACACCATTTTTGTTTAATCTCGTAAAAACTTTTCAACATTGTTTAATAGAAAAACATACCATTGAATATGTCAAAATTGCTGACACATTGCTGATTACAGTGGGAAGCTTGAGAGAGAGAACGAAAACACGGGAACAAATTTGTATGACCAAAAGTGGCCAATGTAACTTAAAAATATATCGCATGAAAACACAGAAAGTGTAAAAGGCATCTTCAAGGTGTATGATAATAACGTTTAAACAAAACAAAAGCACAAACTCGACATTGTGTAGGGACTAGAAGCAAAGAGAGAATAACGTTACTGCTATAGAAGAAACCACCTCTACACCGGAAGGTGCATCTAGCATCTCTGAAACCATCAATCCGTCTGGCTGTTAGGGAATCAACCAATCGCTGTCTATAGAAGCAGTTAAAAAGATTGCCTCCATAAAATTGCTGAAAAGAGAGGAAGAATGTCCCAAGTTATATATTAATAAAATAATTGTGGACAGCTTTCCAACGCTGCAACCTGTCAGGCACCACAGTCCACCACTGCTGCTGCAATGCTAACAATAAATCTCCACGCTACCAACACTAAGTAGCATTTCTGGAGAAAATAAATTTATCACATTGCAGGCAAGAAAAAAAATTCCTGTCTGTGATAGTATGCATAAGGGGTTAAGAACACGCTGCGAGTAAATCAGAGAAACCCCCAAAACGTGGGCAAGTGGTGTCTAGTCTTTTAGGTATGCTACAGATTCTCTCCAAAAGCCGTGTCTGTTATTAGTCCTACCCTTCGCTTTATGGTCAAAGCAGTTATGCCAATAGTTCAGTGTTCACCTTTCGCTCTGGTCAAAGCGGTTATGCCAATAGTTCAGAGTTCATCAGTACAATTTTTGTGAAGTTTTCCAATATTTGAAAAATAAACATATATTAAACATAATATTTATTTATTTTTAAAAACATTTTTGATAATTTATATATTCATTGTATTTTTCTTTTGATTGATCTAAGTAGAGTCTTGGATGGAATATAATTCTTTGAGAGTGAACATGAATTTGTCAGACCAAAAACTAAAATAAAATACAAGATATTTCACATTTTAGGCACTCCAAATTATCAGCATATCCTTTGAATGGAATCCTGTATTATCAGCATATTTTTTACCAAAAGGACAAATTTAGTAAGCAGATGTTATGAATATAATTTATATAAAATAATAAAAAATAATCTAACCAATAATAATCATAAATAATACTTAATTAACTAATATATAATATTGAAGAGGTGTGTCTCGAAGGACATGACCATTTAGTGAAAAGGCACCTGCCTTGGTATATAAGAAGGCTCTCATTTGTAACATCAACGCATCTCACTTGTATTCAAATATTCTTATATACAATCACTTGTCTTACAATAGATGTCTTTGTCTTCGAAGTGTTCTGAATGTTATTGCAAAGTACAAATTTTGTTTGTTACATTGATATCAGAGTTGTTCAATCCTCTAGTCGCTAAACCATTGCAGAGAGCTAGTCTGATCCAATGTTTGGCCGTCAAATATTCAGCGCGGTCATTGCCGAGCAATTGAGGCTTTTAGCCACACAAGTAATTGGAAGTTCTCGATTTCGTTGTCAAACCCTTAACCATAATATTATTTGAAATAAAATATAAAATTACAATAATATAAAAATAAAATTATTAAAAAAAGGCGTTAAAAATTGGGGAAAAAAAAAAAAATATTATATATATATATATATATATATTATTGTTTAAAAAATAGTAAATATATATATAGATATATAGATATATATTAAAAAAAAGCATAAGTCAAAAAAAAAGAAAAAAGGCAACATTCGCCGAACACGACAGAGCCGTCGCCCCTGTCAACCACCACCGCTGCATTCAAGGCCCCAACCAACCATTTCGCAACCCTCACCACTGTCACTAGGTAGATCCGTCTTCTCACAACACCACCACCACACAGTTTCACCACATTGTTCAAGTTGCAACAATGTTGTCGCCTTCGCCTTTGCAATGACAACCCCACCATCTGTCGTCCGTTGTCTCTACCTTAGCGCTTCACCCTAATCCACACTCGTCGCGCTGCTCCAACCAACTGTTGCTACCAATTACAGATTGATTTTGCAGTCCATTGATTGCATTGCCCAAACCATCCACCGTGGCATGCAATCCGTACAAAAAAAAAGAGAGCCAACCACTATTCATCAATTAATTTGTGTGCCTATGCCTTATCAATTTGCGTTTGTGCCTTATTGGTATGTGTTTATGCATGCAAGACAAAAACAAGTCACACTTTTGTAAAAGTTTGTATATATGGCCATCCAAACCCTTGATTCTTCACGTCTGTTTGAACAATTACAATGTGTTTGAACAGTGGCATCTTTACACAAGTCATTTTTCAATTTTCAATTTTTGAAGGGTGGTCATGTTGAGAAATCAATGCTAGTAGGATTAGGGTTAGATTTTTCTTTCTTGATAATTACTTGTGAATTATGTTGACTTATTTTACTTATTTGTTATATTATCTTTCATCAAGCAATTACCAAATTATGTGTGCATGAAAATCACAAAAACACAAGACACAAGATGTAGGCACTCTATTAGGGCAAAGCCCCTATCTAGGGGAAAACCCAGTGAAAATCTCTTCCTTCAATAGTTCTCCTTGAAACTCTTCAACCTAGACAAAGACCTTCTCCACACCAAGCTAGCCTCTCCTTCTTCGATCCAACCTTTGACCTAGTAGCAGCAGTACTTCGACCCTACCAACTTCGACTTGGCAGCTTCCGGCATCAATAGCAGCGTCGACTTTAACAGCTTTCGGCATTAGCAGCGACTTCGACTTGGTAGCTTCTGGCATCAGTAGCAACTTCAACTTGGCCACTTTGACTTGGCAACTTCCGACATTAGCAACAACTTTGACTTTGACAAGGAGACTTCAATCTCCTAAACTAGCCCACACGAGAGAGAGAGAGAGAGATACCAAAACTTTGATTTTGTCCTTCCCTTCCTTCTTGACCAAACTCGCACTCCTTTTAGCTTCCTTCTTCACCTTCGCACTTTTCCCAGTGTCCAATTTCTAGCTTCAAATGTTGAACCATGTGAGAGAGATTGAGATACTCCAAATGAAGTCGAACTTCCTTGTATATATAGCCTTCCAATGAGGTCAAATTGCCTTCCTTGAGGCCGACTTGATCTTCTTGAGCCCGACTTGGTGTGGAGGTTACATAATTCATTTTTGACTCGAAAATTATTCTTTTTACATCGTTTGAAAACTCAAGAAGGGTCTCATAAAATATACAATGACTCTAATGACTCTTTATTAATCTTAGGAGTCCACAGTGGGGACTTTGACTAATAAAATGATGACCCAAGCATGAAACCCATGCTTTAACAAGTCATTGTAACAATAATAAAAATCGTTTTGACAAATACATTTTATGAAGCCCGAACCTAGTTACATTTTTCAACACTCCCTCTTAACTAAGGAGGTTTTCATACAGAAGATCTCAAACTATATGAACTATAAAGAGTTTAGGCACTGCAATGCCATGGACTAGATTCCTGACTAGGGAAATCTATCCAAGGTCGCTCAACAGTTTAGGCACCGCAATGCCACAGACTAGATTTTTTTACCAAGGCATCTATCCAAGTGGGACTAAGATGGACGAAATCTTTCAGCCTCTCTAGGTACCATCAGGCTTATTTACTAACCATCAACCTAGGGATCAAGGTGTGTATCCGAGGTCAGAGCTCCATGACCAACGCCACCCTCCCTACTTTGGGAACTAGACATCAACAAAAAGTGTCACCCAGATGTCCTCCTAAGCAATGTCCCTCTCACAAAGCCTCAACTTCTAGATTATCAAAATCGGTAACAAATCCTCCCCGATCAAGTAGATCGGAAACAAATCTCTCCAAACAAACTGATCAACAACATAAGCATGTAAAAACATGCTATCAAACTTCTAGAGATTTACTTGTACAAAAACAACCCCAATCAGTAACAAACTTTCAAATTTACATAGATACAAACCTCCGGGGTCTTCCAGACAACTTGATGTTGCTTCTTCAACCTTTTATAGTATGACTTAGAGCTTTTCCAATGAATCTAGACAGAAGATTCCTCAACAGCTTCTTCTCCTACTTTTCATGTAAAAACACATTCTACAAATAGATCTGACTCTTCTTATCTTGGCAGCCCTTCAAAATACATTCTCCAATTTTCTTCTATCACTCATGGCCTTCACTAAAACTTATGGTTGTTAGTCTTGGTCTAGTGCATGACAAATGAAGTAGAGAATCATATTCATCGTTCCCTCTTAACCTAGGGAGATTCCTTTCATTCAAGCTCCCTCTTAACTCAGGGGGGCTCAACTTCTTTTCTATGACATCGGAGAATCTTTCATGGCGTCCATCCTTTTTCATCAGAGTTATCATGACCATCACCATTCTCATAACTCTCTTCATCATGTTTATCATACCAACGAACATCTTCACTATCTTGAAGATTATGTACCTGCACAACTGAGATAGCAAGCACAACCAAATATATAGAAGCATGAAGTTAACAATATCAAAATTACGAAAGCATTCAACTTTATATATCAGATGCCCAAACTTAATTGCAAACAAGATACACATACTCTTCAACTTCTTGCTAGGGTTTTTGTCATAAACCCTAGACTACTTCATCAAGACCTCGAGCATTTCATAACAACTTTCATTACATCTAGGTTTTCAATGTTTCTTCAAGAGGTATGACATACCCTACTACATCATATTGCAAACCCTAGAAACAATTTCAAACAAATATAGATCTACAATGTATCTAACAACTTTCAGGATTCATACGTTAGACTTCCTACTAGGATGAGATTCAACAATAAAAAGCAATCACGGCTCAATCAACAACATGACTAGCTTCCACTAAGGTTTGTTGCAAGCCCTAGATCTTCTCAAACCATCAAACATCAATCATAACTCAAATTCAGATCTCAACAATCTTACACAAATCTCAAATTATCACATTGACATCATATATCAAAGATTTGGACTTCTACTAAGGTTTAGTTACAAAACCCTAGAATTCACAAATATTATCATCCTAGAGAATCAAACTTTGATTAGGGCTTAGTTCCAAGCCCTAGGACTCATGACCATCAACAATTAGGTCAACACATATATCTAGGACTTCATCATCATACACAAGCATGCATGACATGTGTTAGTCAAACCCAACTACACAAATATCAATAAGAGTTAGACATGCAACAGACTTGATTAAACTAGGGTTTGATCGGACAATCACACACATGATAGAGATTTCATTTCTAAGTCATTATAAGGGTCTTGCTTATACACCTTACCAAACCCTAATGATTTAGGGTTTCAATACAAAACATAGCAAACCCTAAATTATCAATACTTCAAAGGTTCATGATTTCAAACATTACCATTCAACCCCAACAAGTTAGGGTTTCCATAACCATACCAAAACCCCAAACATGACTTCATCAAAACATCAGACATTTTCTTTCAACAATAACCCTATGTAGGTTAGGGTTTCACACAAAATCATCGACATACCCTTAAGTAAGGGTTTTTCACAAGCAACCTTTCGAGGGTTCCACAAGAGTAATCAAAGATGTGAGAAGGGTAGATTTATCTAATTATGAATCACCCAAACAAGAATCTTTTAGATTCAAGAAGGCTAGACAAAACAATGTTAGTAATAGTTTATCAAGAATAAGTATGAAGAGTGCAAAAACTAATAGTTTAAGACATACCTTTGTTTCTTAATAAACCTTGTAATTCCAATGTTTTGTCTTGTGAAGCCTTCTTCCATGTTCCTTGAGTATTCAACAAGTTTTTTCTAAACAAAAATATGACTAGAAATGTGATTAGTATTTAATATAAACAAACTTACATAAGTAAGGGAAACCAAAAAAAAAAAAATGATCTGTAGCGTCCACGTTGCTCTCCCTTTGCGATTTCTGTCTCTCAGCTCTCCCTCTGCATTCTCCCTCTATGGCCCCTCCAGGGTCTGATCCGGAGGGGGCTTGCCCTAATGTTGTGCCCCCTTCATATGAATTGGCCATGACATTCAACAACCTTATATGCTCTTTGGGTCCTCCTCGTGAGCGACCGATTGTTTTGAAGTTCATTAAGAAGCTGGAAGACATCCCTGAAATAGTGCTTCCTCCCTTGCTGCCTAGGAAAGCCACTCTTTCGTTATCTGAAAAGGGTTTGGTCAGACAGTTCACTAGTCTTTGGCCCTCACCTAAAATAGTACAAAGATGGGTCGAAAGGAACTAGTCCACTTCCATTCAAGGCAATGGTCCACTTCCATTCAAGGCAAAATTTCCATTCGATTTTGTGGAATAGGTTATTTCACTTTTTATTTTGAATCTAGAGAAGACAAAGACCTCATCCTCATAAATGGACCTTATTTTACAGACTCCAAAGGCTTATACCTCAATAGATGGACCCCGGACTTTGACCCTGAACTCGATGTCCCCAATGCAGTTCCTATTTGGCTCTGGCTCCCTCACCTTCCTCTACATTGTTGGGGAGATGAATCTAAAAAATCTATTGGCAATGCATTTGGGAAATATATAGATAGAAGCAAATCAAAAGAGAACATGCAAGCTTATGCTCAAATTTGTGTCGAAGTCGATCTCGGAAAAGTACTTCATGAAGCAGTAAAGATCAAGGTGTACAACTGGACTCACATTTAGCAGCTAGACTACAAACAACTCCCTTTTAAATGCAAGGTATGTCATGAATATGGTCATTTTGCAAATAGATGCCCAAAGAAGGAAACAGAAGAATCTAACAACACTCAAGATACTCAATGGGAACCGGTTAAAAAAAAAGAAATTTGTAACCAAATCCTCGAAGCCCTCTGCTCCTTCCTCTGATGTCCCTCCCTCTCGAAAGGCTCCTCCTCCATCCTCTCCTTTGTCTACCCCTCATCCTCCTCTCCCTATCGAATCCTCGTCCCCTTTCCCCTCATCTCCTCCAGCCTCCTTTCCCCTTCCCCCTCTCCTTCCTCTCCCTTCCTCCCAAGCCTCCCCTCTTAGCCCCCACCCTCCTCCTCCTGATAGAATCTTGACTCGAAATCAATCAAAAGATTCCCTCCTCTCGGACAGTCAAAAGAGATCTGGTCGGAAAACAAACAAGGAAATCAGGAATGAAGTTGCTTTGAAGGAAATGGCTATGGGAACGCAGCAACCTATTGTAACATATATAGAAAAAAGTGTAGGAAACAAAGAAAAAACAACTCAGAATATGGGAGGGAAAGACCTTTCAGCATCATCAAACAGTAAGTAATGATTGTGGTCTCTTGGAATTGCAGAGGTCTCAGGCACTTTGTGAAGGTCAACACAGCAAGAGACCAAATCCTAGGAACAAGAGATGATTCAAATCACTCAAAGAATTAAAAATTTTGCAAGAACAGCAATAAGTGCAGCAGGCGCTTCAGGAAGAATATGTACTCTGTGGAATTCCTCCATTTGGGAGCTAACAAATCAAAAAAAAAGCACACTGGATTAAAACAAAATTCAGAAATAAGATTACTGATTTGCAAATTTGTCTCTTTGATATTTATGCACCTTGACATTTTAGGGACAAGGAACAATGTTGGAACTCTTTAGGGGATTGCATAGGGCAGGAAGGAGGCAAAAAACACATTTCATGTGGAGATCTCAACTTGATTATGAACTCCAATCAAAAGAGAGGAGGATGTTTTCAATCGGATCCCTTTAGAGACAAGTTAGAACTTATAATGGAAGTAAACAATTTATTTGATATACAGTCCAGAAATGGGAAGTATACCTGGAGTAATAATAGGATAGGGTCGGGAAACATAAAGGAACGATTGGATAGATTCTTAATCCATGACAGCATTACCTCAGATTTTAACTCTGTGATCTCTAAGAGAATTCCATCTGCAGCTTCAGATCACAAACCAATATCCTTAAAATTGGGGGACAATGAAAATCTCTGTCCTCTTCCTTTTCACTACAATCCCTTGTGGATTCACTTTGAAAATGCAAGAACCTTGGCTACAACAGCATGGAGGCAAAGCATAAATGGTTCCCCAATTTTTGTTTGGAAAGCAAAGTTAAAGAATTTCAATAAAGCACTCAGGGATTGGGCCCAATCTCATCACAAAGAACCTCAACAAAGGAAAGAAGAGATGCATCAAAAGCTTGAAAATATTCAAAACATTATGGAGGAAGGTGAAGTGACAAGGGAGGATCAGCTAAAAGAAAAAGAAATTCATTGGGAAATCTACAAGAACACTGGATATGAGGAAGAAACATGGAGACTAAAGTCAAGAAACATGTGGATTCAATCCAGCGACAAAAATACAGTGTTTTTCCACAACACCACCAAATTGAGATCAATCAAAAACCGCATTGAGTCAATAATAGGCGACGGGGGTGTTGACATAACGGATCAAGAAGGAATAAAAAGGAAGCTTTCCAGCACTATAAGAATTTTCTTTCTTCACACCAAGAGGACCAAAATTATGAAGATCTTTTAAGATATCCCCAAACAACTTACAGAAGAGACAAATGAGGCCCTAACAAAGGAAGTGGCTGAAGATGAAATTCAGCAAGTTATATGGAGTCTCCATCTTGACAAAGCTCCAGGGCCAGATGGTTTCTCCATCTCTTTCTATCGTTCCTTTTGGCAGCCAATTAAAAAGGATCTCTTAAAAATGATCAGTTGGGTCTTCAAAAGAAAGAATCTTAGTGTAAACACCAACTCCACTTTCTTAGCCCTCATACCCAAGGAGACCAAACCCACCACTTTTAATCGCTTCAGACCAATATCTCTTTGCAATTCCTCTTATTAAATTATATCCAAAATTCTTGCAAATAGATTGAAACCCCTCCTCCCCAACCTGATATTTGAAAAGCAAGGAGCCATTGTTCCCAATAAGCAAATTTTGGATAACATCTTGTTAGTACCAGAAGCCATTCACTCCAGCGTATCAAGAAATGAAAAGGCTTTCATTCTGAAATTAGACATGGTCAATGCTTTTGATCTAGTCTCTCATCCTTTCTTATTTGTTGTTCTCCAAAAATTTGGCTTCTCTATCGCCTTCATCGGCCTCATTACAACTTGTATAAAGGGACCATGGATCGCCCCTCTTGTGAATGGAAGACTGAGGAATTTTTCCAAAGCTCAAGAGGTATAAGACAAGGATGTCCTCTCCCTCCTTTTCTATATATTATTATGGCAGATTCTCTAAGTAGAAGCTTAGAAAATAGCAGGAAGAATGGTACCATTATAGGTATATATTACAGCAGGGATCTCAAAAGCATCTATCACTCCCAATTCGTTGATGACACCCTCTTCTTAGGAGGGGCCTCGTGCATAGTAGTGAAAAGAATTAAAAAAATCTTGTAAAGATTTTTGGATGTCTCAGGGTGTGCCTTGAATAACCATAAATGTTGTATCTATTGTTGGAATATCTCAACAAGAATACTTCAGCGCATTTCTCAAATTTTTGATACCCCCTTTAATGCAAATTGGGATCATTTCAAGTATTTGGGACTCCCAATTTTTAAACAAAACTTGAAATTAGAGATATGGAATGCCATCATTGATAAAATGAAAAGAAAACAAATCTAGAATTGGGAATGCAATGGCTCAATCTAGCCAGAAGAGACACCTTGATAAAAGTTGTTTTATTAGCCCTCCCTTTGTACCAATTTGCAATCATTCAAGCTCCTACAAGATTGAAAAAAGCAAATTGAACTTATCATAAGAAATTTCCTTTGGCAAAGGGGGTAAAACTGAGTCAAAAGAATTTAGTCTAATAAATTGGAAACAAGTGAAAACCCCCTATGAGAAAGGGGGCATCTCCATTCGACTTCCGAGTATGATGAATATTGCTCTAGGTGCAAAAATAATCTGGAGATTTATAACTGAAGAAATCTCCTAGTGGGAACAAGTAATGGAAGCAAAATATCTGAGCTCTCCTTGTCAACAACTTCTTGTTTTGAATATCCCTATCAAGCCTTGCTCGCATATTTGGAAGCTTATTAGGGAAGCTATGCCATTAATAAAGTGCAACACTTCTAGAATTCCAAGAGGAGGACAAGATATCAATATATGGAGTGGCAGTATCACGGGTTCTCCCACTCTTTCAGACATCCAAGAAATCCATCCTCTGATGATCTGGATGCAAAATAAAGGATTAAACACTCTTGATCAAATTGCCTCCTAGAATCATGAAGATAATATTGGAATGGATGGCTTCCCCTAGCTTTCCCTCTTGGGTTCAACAACCAATGGAAGTTGATCACCTCCAGACTCCAGTCTTAAGGGTGCAACGCCAATAAGCCTTCAATACCAAGATAATTTCAAATGGAATCCAATAGTAGGATATTACAAAATCAAGTCACGATATGCAAAGCTCCAAGATGATCTAGGTCAGTAAGATTGGCCTCATTGGAAATATGTTTGGAAAACATAAAGCTTACCAAAAATCAAATTCTTCATGTGGTCAAATGCTTAAAGGCAAAATTCTTACAGTGGACAATCTTAGGAAAAAAGGGATTCACGGGCCTTCTAGATGTCGGTTATGTTGTGACAAAGAAGAAACAACCTAACATCCTTTTTTAGACTATAATTTTACAAAAGACTATTGGTTGAAACTCATTCACCCAATTGAGGTCGACATCAATTTCAATCTGCCTCTCTTGGACTTCTATGAAAAATGGAAAGTTTCCTATCCTTGTTCATTTAAGAAGAAAATTTTGATTAAAAGATTTTGGAGTTTTCTACCATTCTTTCTTTGTTGGCAAATTTGGCTAGCTCGCAACAAGCAAATCTTTCAAAATAAAAAGCCGAAAACTAGGAAAGCCCTGGCCAAAGCATGGGGTCTTGCTTATGAATTTATCTATGCTAAAGGAGCAAAGAATATCGACCTGAGCATTCTCTAATATAAAGAGAAGGAATGGATCAATTTGATCCTGAACAATCCTCAATCTAGGAGCTCTCTTTCTACAACTATGCGTAAGCCAGAACACTAGAAAATCATACTAGAAGAAGAGGACTTATTAATATGAATAAACTCCTTGAAGCGGCCATGTCTTTTCTTTCAAGGAGCTTCAAAATGTAATCTAGGAAAAGCTGGAGCAGGTGGCTATACTTTTTATCAGTTAAAGGCAAACACCACCTCCTTCGAATGGGGGTTGGGGACAGAATCAAACAACAAGGCAGAAGCTTACGGGTTCCTCCTAGGGCCTGAAATCCTAAACAAAAGAAACTATAAGAATCCAATCATCATAGGGGATTCCTCAATTTTAATTCAGCAAATGGTGAGTAAAACAAACGAACTCAATTAGATAGTTTCCAGAATTCGACTTTAGCTAAAAAATTTGGGATGTGTCTCCTTTTTTCATATATTAAGAGACAATAATAAGGTTACAAACAAACACGCAAATAATGCACCTTATCCTCTCTGTCAGAGATAAAATCCCAATAAAATATGTTTCGTCCTCTCCCCTCTGCTCCAAGCCGAAAATTTGGTTTTTTGTCTCCCTCTCTCCTCGTATCTCTACCCTCCCTACTCCTCGATCTCCCAAAGTCATTATCCTCCCTCCCTTTAAAATACATTACATCTCGTTGTGCCTCTCATCAAATATGCATTCTTCTCTCTATGTTTTGCAGAGTGCTTTCCTCCTTGCTCCTTTTGCCATTTCTTTTGGTCATGTTTGGGCAACATCCTTCGAGTTGGAATTTCATGTGCTTCGCAGATTCAGTGTTTTCCAAAGTAAGTCGTCCCTTCCTCTATTGTGCCAAAGCCTTCCTTTGTCATGCCTTACTCAGTCGTGCCTCCTATAATGCATTCCTGAGTGTGTCGTGAAAGAGCCTTCCTATTCTAATCTGAGTTGGCTTTTCCAAAAGGCTCTTAGTTGCATCATAGGGCAAATGGATCCCCTCGAGCGTGCATCCAAAAATGAATCATGTGTCCATTGTCGAGCAAACAAATTTATGATCAATCAGTTGAGGGAGACTGTTAAGCAAATCCGATACCAGTTAAAGGCGGAGAATGCTTTCCTAATGACACAGCTTGCCAATCATAATGCTGAAAATGAGGCTCTGAACAATAAGTGTGCTCCCCTGGAAAATTCAATTACATTTCTGAAAGATATCCTCACCAACAAGACTAGGGAAAACTCAGTCACAAGGGATAGAAGCAGCAGTAACAAAGAAAGAGAAGGGACCACTATGAACCAACATTAGGAAGACCCAGTTCTCAGTTTTCCATGGATCTCTGTTGTAGTTTTTCAAATTGCCTCAGCATTAGCACTTCAAGCACTGTAACTAAGTAATATTTTCCATTATGAAATGTAAATGTAAGTTTTTATTACAGCAATATGTTAGAATTTACAGGATATTTGTAGTAGGGAAGTTTGGCATATATGAAAATAGGATAGCAGATTTGGGAGGTACTTTCTTCTTGCCCTCTCTCACTTTCTGGCTGGCTCCAAAAATTTTGTAATGGGAGCTTGCTCCCTCATCCCTTTTTTTTAAAGTAATACCAATATCTGATTTTGTTAAAAAAAAAAAAAAAAACCAAATATAAAAGACAGTACAACGAGTAAGATACTTATCTTTGGAAGTTGGTAAGAGCTCCTTTAAAGCTTGAGGGGTAGTAGAAGGATATGCAAGGGATAGAGTCCCGAAGATTTCATAGCAAATAGGTCTTTGACTTTGGGTCCTACCATCATGTTCTTCTTTGGTGAAACTTCTTTGGAAAAGTTTGCTTGATCCATATCCCTTCCTTTCCTAACCCTTTAGATTTCTTGATTTCTTTGTAGACTTCTTCACTTTTCCTTTTACTGGATCCAAGACTTCATTCTTTACGGGGATGAGATCTATCCTCTTCTTTCAAGCATTGTAATCGAATGATCCTTCTAATTTGTTCTCTTCCTTTATTATTTTAGACATTTTCCTTGAAGATAGTAAGCTTATTTCCTTATAGGGTCTCCTTATATGATTCTCTAATCAACTTCTTGAGGTTCCTTAGATTACTTTCAATAGATCCTTAAACTGTCTTTTTCCTCCTTCACCTTAGCTCCATTCTTCAACTTTAATGATGTTGATCTCAGGCCTCTAATAGCTTTTGTTATCTCCCAATTCCACTATGTGAGAAGATGATTCCTTTGATAGAGTGTGAGGTTATTTACTCTTTCTTGTCATATGCCTAGATGCTTCACTGTCAATAATCCATGCATTATCAGTATTAAGTGAACCTGTAAGTACAGCCAAGAACCCTTGACTTTTGACTTTTTCGAATAAGTAGTAGAAGATCTTTTTGATACAGCTTCCTGCAGTATTGAATCCCATTCTTATCATAGAGGGAGTAATCATTTTCTTCAAGCCAACGATGTGACCTCTTGTTCAAGTAGATTCGTCCACTTCTTCGAAGAGATCACGTCCCAGTTGGACCAGATGTTACCCACCATTTTGTGGGCGATATCCCTAGCAAAACAGTTTTCTCCAAGATGGTCCTCAGTGAGCAGTCAACAACCCCTTGCAGCCACCAACTAGCTCATTGTGCCATTTCTCCACCACTTGAGCCAACCATGTGGTCCCTCACCCATCTATCATGATCGTATGTTTGAAGGTGGGCCTCCCGAACCTAAACGTATGACTTGTCATTTGGTAATTAAGCCTCTAGTCAACTTCATCTGCTTCTTGGGCAAACTTAGTCTTTGGCTTATCCATGGCTTTTTCTTGACAAAATAAATATGTTTATACATTACAATGAGTCCATATGACACATGACCAATACTATTATTTTTCCTAGAAAGACCTAGAAGACCTTAAAGCACAAAGAACATGCTTTTGACTCAAGCTAGAGTATGAAACCCTCCAAAATAAAATATAATTCCTTTTTCTTTCACTTTCTTTCTTTATAAACAATAGACAATGTCATGATTATAATTACATCATAATGAAGACTGAACCTAGCTACAATTTTCAACACTCCCTCTTAACTAGGGAGGTATTCATAGTACAAGGAATCTCAATCCTAAAGCATTCTCATAAGAAGAGTCAGATTGATAAGCCATCTTTTTTCAAGCATCTTTATCATAGTCAACACTATCCTTGAAGATTTTAACTAAACAAGCTCATTTTTTAATTATGAGCATTATGTTGGGAGGCTTTATGTGAGTTGTCGCACTACCTCTCAAGGTACATACCCCATCCAAATGTCTACAAGTTATGTCCTTTTAGGACTAGTCTTATCATGGATTCCCAAACCTGGATCTTTAAAGAATATCGGTCCTCTCCGACTACTCTTATCTTGGACGCCCTACCTCATCCTCAAAGAGTATCAATCACCAACTTCTTTCCCTTGATTCTACAATTCATAAGAAGTTCCAATCTAGATGCTTATCCAATCTTTTGGACTCCATTCTTTCTTTATGGCCTTCACTAAGACTTACAGTTGTTAGTCATGGTCGAGTCCCTGACCCATAAAAACAAGAACTATCTAATATCACTCCCTCTCAATTAGGGAAGAGATATCCACCAAACCAAGCTGACTTCTCAAGTACTCAAGCTTCTTGTTTGGTAATGCTTTGGTAAGTATGTCTGCTACCTATTCATCTGTAGGTAGATAATGCAACTCCACTACCTTATTTCGTACCAAGCTTCTGATGTAGTGGTACTTGTTGTTTATATGCTTCGTCTTAGGTGGAAAAATCAGGTCTTTCGTGACTTCGTCAATCTTATGCAACTCTCATTATCACAAAGTGGTCCTCCAAACAAGTCTGATAACAACTTCCTAAGCCATAATTCTTCCCGACAGGCTTCACTTAAAGCAACAAATTCAGCTTCAGCACTGCTTAAAGCAATTGTATCCTACTTTCTACTCATCCATGAAACCATGGAAGACCCAAGGATGAAACATTCTTCTATTGTGTTTTTTACATCTATCACATTGCCACCCCAATCTGAATATATATATATATATAGATATATAGATATATATATCCCATGAGATGGATTTCATCACCAGTATACCTAAGGCATTGATGTTTAGTCCCTCGCAAATACCTTAGGATATGTTTGGCTGCAATCCAATGATCATGCTTTGGCTTCATCCCAAACTGACCGAGGACATTTATTGCAAAACAAATGTTTGGTCTTATGTTTACCAGATACATCAAGGATCTGAACAATTGTTTGTAGCAAGTAGGATCCACTGGACTAGAATCTAAACTTCTCAACTTCTTCAAAATGTTAATCATAGGAGTCACCATAGGCTTGCATTCCATCATGCCGAATTTCTAAAGTATCTTGATCACATATTTACCTTGACCAAGATATATCTCTCCCAGCTTCTACCATACTTCTAGTCTTAAGCAATGTTCCACCAAGTTTCTGGGACAACGAGGCGAGGAAGCGAGGATACACAGGAGCGGCCTATGCAAAAGCTCCCCACCAATTTTTAGGAAATGTGGGGGGCTATCAAGGGAGTGTTAAAATTGGCAACTAGGGCCAAACTCCATGTGGGTCACCTTATTTATGGCAGCTGATATTTTGCTTGGATTCCTCTCATCGAGAGGTGTAGGATTGATCTAATGATCATCCGATTCCGACATGTATTCATGGAGATATGAATTTATTTGTATTCTTCACAATTTGTCAAGGTCGGCCAGCAAGCAAAACAGTGTTTTACACCCCCAGCTTATCCTCAACGAGGCATATAAAAGGAGGAGACCTTGTGGCATAAACTCACTCATCTCAACACACATTCTTCTCTCTCTCCTATGCATTAGAGAAGAATCTCTCTCACACACGTGTGGCTAAAAGGAGGACGCAAATCTAATTTAGGGCAACGTTGACTTGGGTTGACCGTGGAGCAGAAAGTCTAAGTTTTGGCTACGTTGACCAGTGAGGAGGTTAGTTTGACTACGGTTTGGGTTGGGCAACCTCTCCTAGGTTAGCCGCATTTCTAGGCAGCTTCGTTGACCTGATTTGACCACACATTTGACCAACATTGATTGTTGAGGATTGACCGCTTGCACCTACATTCACTGTTGTTTGACCATCATTTCAGGACTATTTTGGGTTGCTTGTACTCGCTGTTGGAGGTAGAGTTGACTGAGCTTTTGAGGTCAATTCTGAACTGTTTGACCAGCGTTGACTTTGTTGGTTAGGGTTTTTTTTTGCTGCTGTCATAAAATTACATAATTGTGTAATTGTACTATCTCTCTCTCTCTGCTGAATTATTGAAGACTATAAGAAGATTTGATCAAGGGTTTCCCGAAATGGGGTTTGTCCCTGGCTGGTGCCACATCTTCTGTCTTTTGTCTTGGCTTGTCTTCTACTGTTTACATTTATGTTCTATTTGCATTTTACTATCATGCTGATGTGATTGCTATTCTAGAAATTGATATTGGGCTAATAAGTAAATTTGAAGTAAATTGCTCTTAAGCATAGAACATACCATAATTTAACAGGAAACGAACCCTTCTGAGTTTCCTCGCGTACCCTGCTTTTTGGGAGCGTGGGGAAACGACTGCCAGTCATCCCCAAGTCCTCGGAGTGCGAGGGAGCTAGCAAACTCAACCCCCAAGTGGGGGGACGCAACCCTGTGGAACACTGGTCCTAAGTAATAATGCATAATTCCAAGATCCTTCGTATCGAACTCGGCCACTAACTACCTCTTGCTCTACACCAGTAACTAGTAGATCATCCACATACAAGGGTATGATAACTGGCTCTTCCTGGGCCACTATAGGTTCAGATCTGCAGAACTTTTGGTAAAACGAAGTCTTTGTAGGTATGAATCCATTCTTGCATACCAAGCTCTAGGTGCTTGCTTTAGGCCATATAGAGCTTTCTTCAGCCTACAAACAAGAGTCTCCCTCTGATTTATTTCAAATCCTTGACGTTGCTCAATGTAAACCTCTTCATCAATAGTCCCATTTGGAAAAGTTGTCTTGACATCCATTTGATGAATGTTCCATCCCATAGAAGCAGCCAACGAAACAAGCAATCTTATTGTAGTATACCTAGTTGTGGGAGCAAAGGTTTCCTCATAGTCAATTCCTTCTTTCTATGAAAAGCCTCTTGCTACACACATTGCTTTGTATTTATCGAGGCCCTCATCTACAATGTGCTTTATCTTGTAAAACCATTTTGAAGTGATTATAGACTTGTCACTTGGCCTAGGGACAATCTCCCAGACATCATTCTTCATTATGGACTAGTATTCTTCCTGCATAGCACTTCTCCACTCTTGATGTTTCGCTGCATCTTCATAGGAGGAAGGGTCTGCTTCAACAAGCCTCGTCATGTATGCAGCATATCCAAAATACCTCTTTGGTCTTTCACTTTCCCTGGAGGTCCCCGATGTTGTACGTCCTTTCGCTTCTTGAAGAGTAGTTTTCAACCACACAGGCCTCTTCCAATTATCTAGAACAATTACTTCTTGTATATTCTCACAAGTACCTTCAACATTTTCCTTAGTAGAAATCTTCTCTTGATCATCGTTGTCCCTAGAGATACACTCAAAGATAGGTATCTCTTCTTCATCAAAGTCAATTGGAACATCTCTTGAATTCTTTTAATTTATACTCTCATCAAAGATGACATCCCTACTTACTTCAATTCAACGATCCTCGTTAATATAGATTCTATATGCTCTTGATGAAGCACTATATCCCACAAAGATGCCCTTTAAATTGGTAGGATATAGCTTCTTCTTTTTGTCCTTGGGTATATGAATATACATAGGACACCCAAATATTTGAAGACGATCCATTCTTGGCTTCTTTCCTATGAATGCTTCTTTCAGAGTTATATTGTTGAGACTCCTATGAGGACTTCGACTTTGTAAGTAGATAGTTGTCACGCATGCCTCTCCCCATAGGAATTGAGGGAGATCTTGATCATGTAGCATAACCCTAACACATTCCTCAATAGTTTTGTTCTTCCTTTCTGCCACACCAAGGTTACTTGGGAGCGGGAGTGGGGAGCGACATTTTCAAAAGCTCCAGGTTCGAGAGTGAATTTTTATATAAGAAATATTTTTATATATTTTGATGCATATATGTCAACAATGTTGAAGAGTGTAACTAGGTTCAGTCTTCATTATTGTACTTGAGTCAAATATCATATATTTATAAAGCAAAAAGAATTTTTATTATTATTTAATTGACTTGTTAAAGCATGGGTTTCATGCTTGGGTCAATTATAAGTCAAGCCTCCATTGTAGGCTTTAGGTTGTCAAAGTCATTTATTGGTCAAAGACTCCTCCATCAGGTCATCCTCTTCAGCAAAGTCATCAACTCAGCCTCTTCATCAAGTTAGCCTCTTCAAGTAAGCTTCAAATATATTATCATCAAGTCGGCTTCATTTAACAGAACTCAAGTCGGCCTAACCATAAAATGGAGACATAATTGTTCATGATGATCATGTCGGCTCATTTATGATGATCGAACCACTCTATATACCAACATAAGGACTTCGCATAAAATATAGAAATGAAGTTCGGATTTCAAAGATGTATTTTGTTAATTTAAGAGGCAATATTTCGGTGATAACACAAGGATGTTCTCAGTGCAACCACAGGAGTTCGGATTACAGAGATTAGGTCTCAGTGTCATTACAGGAGCTCAGAAAGGATGTTTCGATGTCACTACAATGAGTAGTTCGATGCAATCTCGGAGAAAATGATTCGGTGCCACTAGAGGAGCTCGGATTAGGCACAGGGATGACCTTGGTGCTACCACAGCGACCACCGTACGGTGCTAGTACAAGATGGTTTTGGTGCTGCTACAATGACAAGGTCTAGATGCAGTAAAGAAGGTTTCAGTGCTGCCAAAGTGACAAGGTCTCACAGTGAGATGATTTCATTGCTATCACAGTGACAAGGACTCTGTGCTCTCACAGTGACAAGGATGACTTGATGGAGGATGTCTTGGGTCTAGATTGTAAGGGTCTTCGTTGTCTCATCTTGAATCTACTGAAGGAAGAATTTTTTACTGGGCTTTCCCCTAGAGTGGAGTTTTATCCTGGCAGCATGCCTACATCTTGTGTTCTCTTCTATTTATTACTTGCCATTAATCTTGATGATAAGAAAAGATAATTAATAAGAACTAATAATAATGATGAAAACATCACAAGATAATGTAATAATTAGAGAAATCGTTTCACAGCCACTCCTTGGATTTCTCAACATGGTTTCAAAGCGAAGGTCATGATCAAAGGCAGTTTAGAGATCACTTATACATCTTTGAAGTATTCTCAGTGAAAGGTCTTGTTTGCATTTATATTGAAGATCGTCTCAACTGCACCATCATTATATCATCTTGTTGCACTACTACAGAGATCTGAGATCATAGTTGTGACCATACTTAGATCATGACTTTGCCTTGATGTTATGCCGAGACTGTATGATCCTCTCCATTGTAGATACATCAAGACTATGACTAGGTATATATACAAGCTAAGACAGAGTATGACTGAGGTTCTTTATATGCATGCAGAGACTGTAACTTTCAATACAATAGTCATTGAAAACTAGAAGAGATCATGGTCATGAGATTGATATACTTTACTGTGATCATCACCGAGGATAACAGAGGTATCTGAAGTCTTTTTTCCCACAAAACATCACAAAGAGACCTGAGATTATGTATCATTGTGCTTGCCACCGAGATCCTGTCACTACACTTGCCCGAGATTATGTCTCACCAAAATTTCAGAGTGATCCGAAGTCCTGTGACCCGAAGTTTTGTGATCCGAAGTTCTATGATTCGAAGTCTTGTGATCCATAGTTCTGGTTTTCTGTGGTGATTCTATCCGCCTATTTATAGGTGTTGTGCCTCCATAATGAGTCCACATTACCAAGTGAACTAACATGACTTTAAATTCATTTTTGTTGGCCAATGTGACTGTGTTTTCCATCGTTTTGCTTGCTTGCCTTCAAGAGGATTGTGTTGGTCTTGGAGGGTTGTTCTTAGACATTCGGTTAACACATATATTACATGAAGGCTCAAGAAGAGCTCCTTACATATGACTTCGACTCTTCGACTTTTCTAGACCTATGAAATGAGCAAGAAACTCATTCATTTAATTTACAAAAAATAATATTTCTTTTTCTTGACAAGTACAAAGATCAAAGTTACATTTGTAAATACCGAACCTAGTTATACTTTCTTCAACAATCAAGACCTCCATGGTTGATCTAGATCTCCTTGTTGCTTTCTTCCTCGAACCCAACAAACTCACTAAAATGCCTCTCCCAATCTTGTGTTGTTGTATGGTGTGACTTCTCCTTCTCCTTCGCCTTGTTTTTATAACATTACATTGATCTAAATTTCTAACCCTAATCTCCGTGATTGACAACCAAGATTAGATCTCACCTCACTTGAGATCACGGCATGAGATTAAAATGTAATCACTAAAGTAATTTTTACTTTTCCTAAGTTTATTTTAGCTCAATAAGCCAACATAATAATTATGTGTTTTTCCTAAGTCAAACTTAAGCTAAATTACAAAAACAACTTTCTCACACTAGACCAAGTGTCTAAGGAGACTTTGGGCAACTTTTGCATGCCTATACACTTAGGCCTATGTAGAAGTACCTACCCAAGCTACAAACATAAACAATTAATGCCACAAATCACTTTCATTTATTGTTCCTAAAGGTTATCTTTTGGGAAGATTTCATCAAGCTCTCTAGAGTAGGTTTAGTTTTTGCATTTAACACATTAATAACCAAACATTAAAAAATGAAAAAACACTTTTAAGCCAATTCATAACGCCCATCATTCAATTGTTGGAATATCACCCTAGAGGATTATTGTTAAATTTCGCAACTAGGGTCAAACTCCACCTTGGACAACTCATATGATGGAGATGATATTTTTGTTGGATTCCTCTTTCCGAGAGGAGTAGGATTGATCTAAAGATCATCTCAATCTGACATGTATAAATGGAATTATGAATTTACTTCTTCTATGGACAAATTATCAAGGTCAGCCAGCGATCTAATGTAGGCTTAGAAGCCCAAAAGTCATGTCTCTTCACCCTCAACGTTGCATATAAATAGGAGCATCTACCTCATTTGGACATTCATCATCTCACACATATCTCTCTCTCCTCATCTGATTGGGTCATATGAATTTCAGAGCAGCCTTCTTCTCCTCCAGACGTGCGAAGGGTTGACTGTGTTTTCTGTTTTCCTGCATTGACCAAGTTGCAGCAAGTTTGACCAGCGTTGACCAGGTAGCATTTGACCTTGTTTGACTGCGTTTTTCTAGGGAGAATTTCTGTTTGGGCTGGCCACATTATTCGGCACAGATTTCAACGATTTCTGGGCAAGCTGACCAGCATTGACCATAAGCCATTTGACTGCAGGTTTGATAATGCATTGACCAAGTTTGACCGAGTTCTTCAGGACTGTTTTGGGCTGATTTGGACTTTCTTTGGAGGCCGAATTGAATGGGTTTGACCGAGCTGATTTGGAAGAGTAATTCTGCTGATTTGACCAGCATTGACTTTCTGGTTAGGGCATCCTGTTCACTGCAGTTTGACTAGACAGATTTGACTGTGTTTGGGCAAGTAAATTTTGAATATTGTACTCTCTATCTCTGCTGAACTTTTGAAGAATAATAAGAACATTTGATCAAAGGGTTTTCCCCACATTGGGGTTTTTCCCTCGCAGCTGCCAAATATTGTGTCCTCTTGTCTTGGCTTATCTTCTGTTTATTATTTATGTTCTATCAGCATTTACTATCATGTTAATGTGATTGCTAATCTGGAATTTCATATTGGGCTAATAAGAAAAATTGAAGTAAATTTCTCTTAAGCATAGAACATACCATTGTTATCTAAAATTAACAATTATTCCATCCTAAACATGGAACAGTCTATTTGGGCCTATTCCTTGGGTTTAATCCCAACTATTGAAAATCAAGAATCCAACCCCCTCAACAGATTTGGCACTAGAAAGTTGGACAACAAGTGAACCTACTTGGAGCCATTTTTTCTAAAATGCATTGATATCCCATGGCTCCTTTCCATATCCCTGTATGGGATCATGATATTAGTCTCTAGAGACCATTAAATGTTATCCCAAATAAGACAATAGATCTCTTGTCTTAAGTCAAATTTGATGATGAATGGGAGACCCTTATATTTAGATATTTCGCTAATTTAACCCACATGTCAATCACTTAGATTATTTCAAGATAATGAATTATACAGGTTGGTTGCCCTTGCTTTGGAAGGACAAATACAAGCTTGGTATAGGGCATTACCAACCAGATCTATTCATAAGTAGAAACAGTTATGGAAGCTTTCATAGTTGTACTTGATAACTATAACTATGGTGATTTGTGTCTGCAATGATTAAAATTCAAAAAGGAAAAGATGAAATTGTTGATGATTTCATATTTGCATAGATTTAATATAGATTTCATGAAAGTGACAAGTCCTCTTGCCCAGAATTCCTTACCCAATATTTCTATCTCCTTCCTATTCCTAAAGAAGAAGCGTATTAATGAACAGTGAGCAAGATTCAAGTTATCAAGAACACCCTCCACTAGACCCTTTAAACTGGAAATACCATCCTTTGTTGAACAAGGTAATTGAGAAGGCACTAGTCTACAAAATGATCATGTACAAGAACGCAAACTAAAGGCTAATAAAGGTACTGACCCACAAGAAAATATTATACAATTTCCTGATCTAGATATACATGTTACCAATGGATTGTACAGCCAGAAAGGAATCAGTTATCCAAACACGATGAACGAGATAATACGACCTTTGATCAATCCTCTTGAAAAGGTATCTCAAAACCTGTGGACACCATAACCTTTGAACATTGTCATGATGATGACCTTGGATTGAGAAACCTTGACAACCTATTTTAGCAAGTAGGGAAAATGTACAAAACTAAATCTTTCCTACTTCCTACAAAGAATCATTTTCACAATGTTTTAATTCTTTTAATATCACACTGACTAACCCCCCAGCTACCAAAACTGATGCACATAACATACATTTGCTACTGAACAGTCTAGGTTAGGATAGGGTAGCATAATTAGTTTTCATTTTTCAAATAAACTAAGTCCCATTTTAGTTTTCAAATAAAGACAGTGATAGAGCACGTTTTTCTTCTAGTTGGTACTTTTCCTTTAGTTTCTGTTTGCAAAGTGGTTGTTTCATTTTTGTGTTGATTTTGGGTAGCATCAGATGTGCTCTAGCTCCAAAATTTTTTGGAGGGGCTAGAATACATAAGATCTCCAAGACCCAGAAATTGTTTAGAGAAATTCCACCCAGATGAGGAGTTATTAAAATAATTAATATTTTTAACGGGTTCCTAAGTCTAAACTTAGGAAAATAAAAATATTAATGGGTATTAATAAAGATAAGGGTGAGAAGCTTCTAAGAGACCAGGATCAAGTCTATTTTAATCTTAGTCAACGATTAGCGACTTAATCTTGGTCGTTGATTCATCAACAGGAAAAGTATAAGAGAAGACTTGAGGATCATTTGAAGATACACTAGCAGATACTCAGTATCCCAAGGAAAATCGATTTCAAAGGGAGAGTTGCAGGGTGGAGGAAGAGGAGGGCATCAATAGCAGTTAGGGACTGAGGAGGAGGTGACGCAGAGGTATTGAGAGACAACACAAAGGGAAGACACAGTCCTCACGCAAGTTGACACAGAGGGATGCAGAACCACACAGAGTGATGCAAAAGTGACGCAGAGCTGGGAGAAGGGTCTCCAGGGTGTCAGAAAGTTTCCAGGAAAGGGATGAACCTTGTCTCAGGTGTTTTCTCTCAGTAGTGTCTCAGTTTCTCTGTAAAATCATTCCTTGTAAGAGCGATTGCTGCTGAAGATTAATAAAATCCTCATCTGTTGCACTAGTTTTCCCACATTAGGTTTTTCCAAGGACAATTGTTCAAAAACTACTGCGTTGATGTGATTGGTTCTTGTGCTTGTTATTTTCTCTATGAAATTATGTGATTACTGCAGTAGAATTTATTTTAATATTTGTTGAAGGGATTTTGTAAATAACGTATTGTGAGAAATAAGTAGGTGAAATAAATTAGTTATTGCAGTAGAATTTTGAGTTAGAAATTTTCACATGGTATCAGAGCAGAGATCCGGCAACAGGAGAGAAGAATCGCCTATGGGTCAGGAGCATGACGCAGAGGCATCAACTCAAAGGGACTCATGCAAATTTTCAGAAAAATAAGAAAGCACGAGGAACATGGATCACGATTATTCTATGTTAGCTTCCACACTAGAAGAAGAAGTCGCTTGCCTAGAAAGTTCAGCCTCCTCTGAGGTTTGGTATATGTAGTGGAGCTTCCTTGCATATGACAGGAATTCGAGAATGTTTTTCAAATTATCAGGAATAAAGAATGAATTTTTAGATCACCATGGGAAATAAGGCAACATGTACCCCCGTAGGAAGAGGTATTGTAGTCTTTCAAACCGAAGCAGGAGAGTGGCCTTGAGCAACCAATGTGTTGCATGTGCCAGGATTAGCGATGAATTTACTCTCTATATCTCAACTTCAAAACAAGGGCTATGACGTTTTCTTCATTAAAGAGAAAGTATATATCAAACACTCAAGTTGGAAAAAGAAGGCCCAGATTGGAATCAGAAGTAACAAGCTGTATAGATTACAGCTAGAATCTCCAATGGCACTGATAGGAGGCAATGGAGATAAAGATTTAAATGCACTATGGCACAGGAGGATGGGACACTTACACCATGGGGCTCTGAGAATTCTCAGGAAAACAGTATCATGCGTTCAAGAATTAAGTTTTGAATGAGATGATGTATGCAGAGGGTGCATCCTAGGCAAGTATGCCAAAGCAACATTTTCCAGAAGTAACAATAGGGTTCAAAGTGTTCTCAGACTGATACACTCAGACATTTGCGGGCCTGTGTCCACAAAAGCCCTTAGTGGTGCCGAATACTTCATCACCTTCATCGAGGGCCATTCTAGGAAGACTTGGATCTACTTTCTGAAAACCAAGGATGAGGTTTTTGGTCGATTCAAAGAGTTTAAGGCTCTAGTAGAGAATTTGACAAGAAAGAAGATAAAAGTGTTGCTCTCAGACAAAGGTGGAGAGTACGTTGACAAGGACTTCACTGATTTTTGCGCTAGGGAAGGCATCACAAGAGAGTGGACAGCTCCCTACAATCTGGAGCAGAATGGAGTAGTAAAAAGGAAAAACATGGCTATTGTGGAAGCAGTTAGGGAGATGTTGTATGATCAGGATATGCCCAAATTCCTGCGGGCAGAAGCATGCAGCACGGCAATTTATGTCCAAAACAGGACTACTCACAAGGCATTGGGCAAGATCACTTTGGAAAGTGTCTGCACCGGGAAGACACCTAAAGTCAGTCATTTTAGGATATTTGGGAGTTTGGCGTATTGTCGTATACCCAAAAAAAAAGAATAAGAAATTAGATCAAACTGTTGAGAAAGGATATCTTGTGGGATATAGCGAGAATGCTAAGGCATATATAGTCTATCTTCCAGGGAGTAGGAAGGTAGTAGTTCGGCGGTATGTAAAGTTCATGGAGGAGAGAGCTTTCAGGAAATCCCAAGAAATGCCTTCCGAGGAGCAGTCAAAAGACGATCCGTTGGTCCAACCACTTCGACCAGCAGAAAGTAGTACCAGCAACTCTCTTAAAGGCAAACCTTCAGAACAAGAGGAATCTCAGGAAGAGGAATTGCTAATTGATGTCCCCACTACCAGTGGAAGAACTAGTCGGGAACTCCAACAAATTCTACAAGATGCAGAGGACTTCATTGGTGCACCCAGGAATGATAAAAGGGAGCGAAGATAGCCAGACAGATACCAGACCTTAGTAGCTCAAATTGGAGAACCCTCCATTTTTCAAGAGGTCGTTCAACATCAAGTATGGGTAGACGCTATACTGGAGGAATACAGTTCCATAATGGTCAATGATGTATGGGAAGTGGTACCTAGGCCTCAGGACAGATTAGTTGTAGGATCGAGATGGCTCTACAAAGTCAAATACGTTGCAGATGGCAGTGTAGAAAAATACAAAGACAGGTTTGTGGCTAACAGGTTTGCTCAGAAGGAAGGGATAGACTACGAAGATAACTTCGCCCCAGTAGCCAGGTATACTTCTATTAGATCCATGATATCCCTTACAGCACAGATGGGGTGGGAGATTCACTAGATGGATGTCAAGACGGCGTTCTTGAACAGGGTGATGGAAGAAGAAGTATACATTGAACAACCAGAGGGTTTTGAGACACATGAGAAGAAATCTCATCTATGTAGATTAAAGAAAGCCTTGTATGGGCTTAAACAAGCACCTAGAGCATCGTACGGTCGAATTGATGGCTACTTCCAAAAGATGGGGTTCGTCAAAAGTGATGCAGATCCTAATCTCTACTATCTTGTCGTAGAGAATGAGCCTCTAACTCTGGTGTTATATGTGGATGATCTTTTCCTGACAGGATCATCCACGCTCATCAAAGATTGCAAGAAGAACCTAGCCACAAAATTCGACATGAAGGATTAAGGACAGATGCATTATTTCCTAGGGTTGGAAGTTTCGCAGCAAAAGGGTGAGATCTTCCTTGGACAAGGGAGATATGCTACAAAGACCTTGAAGAGATTCAGGATGCAAAACTGTAGACCTATGGCTAGTCCAATGATCACCAACTCGAAGAAGATTGATGCATAAGAAGATAAAGACGTTGATCCCACCTTGTACAGGTAGCTTATAGGGTCCCTGATGTATCTGGTCAGTACCAAGCTAGACATTTGTTACACTGTCAACACCCTCAGTGAGTTAATGGTGGAACCCAAGAGGGCGCATTGGGTAGCAACCAAACATGGTCTTAGGTATATAGAAGGAATAATCAAGCATGGACTATTGTACACCCAAGGCAATGACATCAGGCTGAGTGGGTTCATTGACACAGGTTGGGCTGGAAGTTCAGTAGATCTGAAAAGTACAACTAGGTATTGTTTCAACATTGGATTAGAAATGACCTCCTAGTGTAGTAGAAAACAAAAATTCGTGGCTTTGAGCTCAGCTGAAGCAGAATATATGGCATCTAGCACAACTTCGTGTGAAGCCATATGGCTTACGAAATTGCTTGTGAAACAATTCAGGAGAAGGATGGAAGCGACTAGGATTTTGTGTGATAATCAGAGTTGCATCAATCTTTCTGAGAATCCAGTATTTCATGATCGATTGAAGCACATTGATATCAGGGGTCACTTTGTCATAGACTGTGTCCAACGAGGGGCAGTACAATTGAGGAACACTCCTACGGGGAAAATAGGTGGCAAACATCCTCACCAAGGCCCTAGGAAGAACAAAGCTTGTTTATTTCAGGGAGAAGATGGGGATGGTGAAGAATCCATTTCAGTAGCAGAAATTTATAAGTATCGAGAGTTGTAGTGAAACAGTTAGCAGTGGCAGTGCTATGGGCAACATGATGCAACATTTTGAGAGGGAGCTACAGTACAGATGTAGCAGTCGCAGTGGCAGTGTCATGGCCAGCAGTACAAGAAATAGCAGTGCATTTGATGTGGGGCAGCAGGCCAAGCATCAACATAGACGACCAATGCGGAGGATCAGTGTGATATGGTGAAGCATTGCTAGAGCACATTCCTCGCTAAGAGGGAGTATCGATTTTCAGTAGCATCGAATTTGCTCTAGCTCCAAAATTTTGTGGAGGGGCTAGAATAAATGAGATCTCCGAAACCGGGGTATATTTTGGAAAGATTCTACCCAGATGAGGATTTATTAAGATAATTAATATTTTAATGGGTTCCTGAGTCTAAACTTAGGAAAATAAAGATATTAATGGGTATTAATAAAGATAAGGGCAAGAAGCTTCTAAGAGACAGGGATCAAGTATGTTTTAATCTTAGCCATTGATTAGAGACTTAATCTCGGTCGTTGATTCATCAACAGGAAAAGTATAAGAGAAGACTTGAGGATCATTTGGAGATACACCAGCGAATACTCAGTATCCCAAGGAAAATCGATTCTCGAAGAGAAGGAGATCGATTTCAGAGGGAGACTTGCAGGGTGGAGAAGAGGAGGGCATCAGCAGCAATCAGTCACTGAGGAGGAGGTGACACAGAGGTATCGAGAGACAACACAGAGGGAAGACGCAGTCCTCACGCAAGTTGATGCAGAGGGACGCAAAACCACGCAGAGTGATGCAGAAGTGACGCAGAGCTAGCAAAAGGGTCTCCAAGGTGTCAAAAAATTTCCAGGAGAGGGATGAACCTTGTCTCAAGTGTTTTCTGTCAGTAGTGCCTTAGTTTATAGAGAGGATTTTTCGATAAAAATTACATCATAATTCATTTGTCGACGCATTTCGAACCAACCAGTGAGGTTCATCATCAGGACAAGTTGAAGAACCAAATCATGGCTACAAGTTAAATAGAGAGAGCAGATCATTCAATGGCTATATTGGACCGGGTAACTAGACTGGACTAGGGGTAGGAAAATAATTAGTTAAATAGTTAATAAGTTATGTTAGTTTTGTTTACTTCCATTTGTAACTGTTTGTATAAATCAATAGACCCTTATTTTTATTATTATTAAAACCATGTAAACTATATATTAATATTAATATAAGTTTATTAGGTGGATAACCTAGTTAGTTAGATAAATATTTAACTAACCCAAATGGAGAATAAATTAAAGTCAATTCACTTAATAATTTAATCTATTTATATTGTATTTTTAATTTAATCCCATATTATTTTAAAAATACAAATATAAATAGATTAAATTATTAAGTGAATTGACTTTAATTTATTCTCCATTTGGGTGAGTTAAATATTTATCTAACTAACTAGGTTATCCACCTAATTAAACCTATATTAATATTAATTGGTTTTAATAATAATAAAAATAAGGGTCTATTGATTTATACAGAGGGTTACAAATGGAAGTAAACATAACTAACATAACTTATTAACTATTTAACCTATGTTGCAGGGGTTCCCGAACCCGGGGGTGGGGTTCTCGAACACGTCCCGGGTTCTCGAACCCAAGTACCGGATTCTTGTATGGGCGCTTCTGAGAAGAACCCATAAGAACTAGGTTCTTCTATGAAGAACCGGGTTCTCCATTAAAAAAAATTGGGTTCTTTTGTCTTGACAGGTATGAAGAACCCTGATGATGGGTACTTGGAACCCCAAAATCGGGTTCTTTGGAGTTCATTTTAGTTTTTATTTTTAAATTTTTAATTAATTTAATGGGCTTCCCCTAATATTCCAAGTAGCTAGTTTTGCATCTTTCGAGAGGAATTTGAGTACTTGTGCCTTTATCCATTCAGTAAAGAGAAATAGGTTGGGCTCAAAGAAGGCAGAGAACTTAGTGTACATTCATAGCACGCTTTGTCTCATATCTCAAAAAGATCTTGGTTACAAGGAGGGTCCTTTCAAGAGATCGGGCCAATACACAAATGATGCTATGTGTGTGGGCAAGGAGATACAACCAGATGGCCTTATTGAGCTACCTCCAGTTGCTATGGATGAGAAAGAGCCTCAAGATGAGAGTGATTCCTACTTGGAGAGCATGCTAATTGAAGATCTAAGTGATGTTGATGACATGGCTTGAGGAAGCCATTGTTCACCATTAGCTATTTTTATTTTAGTATTTTAAAATCTCCTAGTTTTGTTTGGAGATGCCTCAAGGCAAATTTTGAATGTAGAATGACAATGGACATATATCATGATTCTTACTAATATGTAAACTCCAATTTGCACTTGATATAACACTAGCAATTTTGAAATTTCATTGTGAATGTTGAATGTTCAATGATGTGCATGTTTAAATATTTAAAGTTTAAATCATAAGTATTTTAGTTTTCTTGTTTAAAGTTGAAAAATATACAAATTCACTTATATTATAATTTAT
>APFE031625391.1:622278-707267 GCA_000404065.3 Pinus taeda | reverse complement strand
AAAACATACTGAAGTCTGAGTCATATCAGTATGACTGTTTGAATATAAATTCAGTACTGTTTCTTCTTATTACTGGAACCGTTTGACACAATCATATTCTATTTCCGGTAGTTGCCAAGGCAAGTGTGTTTGTATTCAAACTTTAGGCCAAGTAATGAAATATGAAAAGCACTGAATTTTCTGGTTATTTATTGAAATTTAAATTTGAACCTGATTGTGGACGACTTTTGTAATAAATTGTATTGAAAGTTGAAATTCTATATATGATTGGTGTCTCAAGAGTAAGAACCACGATAGATCCTAAATGCCTCTTGTGTTGTGAGTCCATTTATTGGACACATGTCCTGTGCTGGGTGTTTATCCCAGATGTGTGAGACAAGCAGGACCTGTGTATCTGCCATGTGGGATGCTAAAAGGTTGTATTAAAATGTATGTTTGGCCTTTTAAAACGGTACAAAGGATATGATTTGATGAGTTTTTGGTTCAGTTATCTATATGTACAGTCTGGAAGTCTGGAACTCCCATGATAACTTCACAACTGTATAAGTGAGTGGAAACTCCGAGATGACTTTTTTTAATTTTGGTAATGTGGGAAGAGATAGGATTTGAACATTCTTCAGGCATAGAAATAAGGTCCCAAATTAAGTTGTTCCAGTTACTGATTTCTTCAATCCTCCTATCTTTTTCCATCCTTTGCTCAGACAGGTTGTGACTGGAACTGTTTGACCAAGAAATTACAGAGTTGGCACTTCAAACTCCTCGATAATATCAAGTGTTTCATCCCAAATTTATGTAAAGTCACAGTTACGGTGTTAACTGTTACCTAACCAGGCATCCAGAGAGACTTAATAATGGAGTTGTTCTTCCACTGTTGACCTACAAGGATGTCTAGAACTATCACTATTTTTCATTTCCCAGATTTTTAGATTGTCAAGAGCAACTTGTGCATCCTTTTGTTTAATGATCCAAGTTTTCACTTGGTCAGAACACTCAATGAGCTTGTCATGTAATCGCTCAATTTCATTCAACATTTTATAAAAGTGTTTCTATAAATTGAAGAATTTTTCATTTATTAATAAGGCTTCAGTCTTCAAGAAATTGGCACTTCCCTGTTTGGATTTTAATTCTTCAACCTGTGTTTCAAGAATAGAAATTTGTTGTTTATATCCAGATATTTCTATGATTTGTCTTTCCTGTACTGATGCATTTCAAAATTTGGCTTAGAATGCTCTTCGTTTATGGATTGCATTTCTTTAACATGAGTCTCTTGAATCCTAAAAACATCAGCATACTTAGCTACCAGTTGAATAGCTTATTGTTTGTGTTTTTTTTCTAACTGGATGTCCTACCTGGAGGCTGGGTGACGGGTCCTGAACGCTGAAGACGGCAGCGTTGAGCTCGGACTCCGGAGCAGTGAGACGGCAACGTTAATGAAACGGAAACCCTAAACGTCTGCGTGAACTTCAGAAGCCTGAACCCTGAACATCTGCGTGAACTTCAGAAGCCTGAACTATGAGCGTCGATGAAACCGGGGTCCGGAACGTGAGCACAGTAGCAGTGAGCAGAGACGGCGTCGCGGCGAAATGAAAGTTGAAAACCTAACCCGATACCCGACTCAACTAATAAAACCCGCGAAAGAATATAATTAAAAACACAAAAAAAAAAAAACCAACCGAATTTAAACGATTTTTCCCGATTTTAAAGCGAATTTCATCGTTTTTCACACAAATTTCTTCCAATTATATTCGAATTCGGGTTTTAGTTTGAGTTCGCCATTAAATTTGGCGAACTCGAACGAACATATTCGTTTCAGCATAAAATTCGGCGATTTTCGAATTTCAACCATTAAATTCGGCGAATCTGGTGACTAAGCCCTCTGCCTTCACGCTGAAGAGTAGGGCATATCAAGACTGCCCATGCTATCCCTTGGTGTGGCGATATGGCCTGCGGCCTACCACACAGCCTTTCTGTAGCTTTATGGCCCACATCTCAAACCCAAAACAGGTCTCCTCTACCTCAGCCCTCAAGGAAGGTACCTCGGCCCTTTCTAATGGCAATTCAGTCTTCATAAAATGAACCTAAAACATCCCACGCTGTTCCGTCCCTCTTGCTGGTTAGGGCAACCTAGGACTGCAGTTAGGGTCTCTCTAAAACACCAGCTTGTGGCACTTGATTGGACAACGACTAGGGCTTGTAGAGGCCTCCTCTAAACTGCGTTGTGGGAGCCTCCTTTACCGTTAGGCTTTCTCCTTCAAGACAGTGTTAGGCCTCTTCTAGGACAGCGTTAGGCCTCTTCAAAACAGGCCTCTATACCCAAGTTGTTCAGCTCTCCTTTGCTGCTGCTAAGACTGAATTCCCTTGCCTCTAGCTTAGGGCTATTTCCTTTACTACATGACTGAGTCTTCTTGGTTAGGGCAAACTGCGGCTAGACATCCTTTAGGACTGCGGCTAGGGCATCCTCCTCCTAGATTTCTCTTCCACTAAAACCCAAGACAAGTGGAGAAAAATCAAGATAAAAGTGTGTGTGAGAAATGACTCTCAAGTCATCTCCTTTTATACTAAAACGTTAAGCACATGTGGGGTTTATTTGGTTGCTGGCCGACCTTGTCAAATTGTCTTATAATATAAATAAATTCATAACTCCATGAATACTTATTGGAATCAGATGATCTTTAGATCAATCCTACACCTCTCTATGAGAGGGATCCAAGAAAAATATCAGCTGCCATAAATAAGATGACCCAAATGGAGTTTGGCCCTAGTTGCCAATTTTAACATAGACAGATCCTTATTCTAGAGTAGTTGTGTACAAGTTTGGAGATCAGATATAGAGATGAGCCTTTTCCAGGTAACAATGGGTTCAGCTCCATTTTTAGTAAGTTTTGCCAACTTTATCTTTTGTAGGCTTCCCCATGCATATGATTGACATGCGACTTTTGGGAGTATGAATGGAGAATGAGCACAGTTACAGGACAGCTTCAAAATCTTAAGTTCCTAAATTTTGCGGGTTTGTATTATTTAAATCTTGCCCACATTAATAACAGATTACATTTTTCAATTTTCAGCACCCCATTGAGATTTTCCAAACTGGGCACTTTTATATTTTTGAGATTCACAATCTTCGAAACTATCTATTTTCAAAAACTTATTGAAAATTTATCCTTCCTAAGATCTAATCATAGACTTGGAATCCGGATAACAATTGGAGAGTTATGTATATTTCAATTTCAGTGGTAATCAAACAATCTATGGGTTTTGAATTTTTATCTAATTTTGCTTTTCTAAGATGCTCATACCTGTTGAGAAATCTAAAGGGGCAATGATTAGAGTGATTTCTCTTTCTTTGATAACTGCTTGTGATGTCTTTTTACTTATCTTACTTATTAATTTCACTTATTATTATTATGTTTGTGTATCATCAAACAACTGCCAAAAAAAGAAGAACAAGAAGACAGAACATAGGCTGCAAGCCAGGGCCAAAACCTCTCCACTTGAGAGGAAACCCACAAATCTCTTCTCTTCCTTATAGATTCTTCAATTGACAAATTCCAAGACTTTAGACCAAGACCAATACCCTCCAAGACCAAGTCCAGCCTTTCCAAATTATGTTCTTTCCTTGTCCAGGTCAAAACCAATCAAATATCTTCCAGTAGCATAACTTCGACCTCTAGCTGCAAAATTTCGACCTCCACTGCAAACCTAAAATTTTTGGCCCTCCTGCAGTTGCTACTACCACATGTGTGAGCTTCTTTAGCCTCCCAGGACTTCCTTAGACCTTCGCTTGGCTTTCTCTAACTTTTGGAGCTTGAGGATGACTTCTTGTGACCTTCGTTTGACCTTCTTACCATATATTCTTCAAGATCGAACTTGTAGAAGAAAACCCTAGATCTGTACAAAAACCTTAGCCCTCCTTCGCACGTGTGAGAGAGAAATAGCCCAAAACCAAGTCTTCTTCGTCCTCCTCCTTCTTCACTACCTTCTTCCTCTTCTTCCTATTGAAGTTTCTAAGTTTACTTAGTTAGAAACCCTCCATGCACTTTATCTGATTTATTCTTACCTACTTGTAATTGTCCTTAACAAGTTATTTACAATGTAAATATTGAAAATAAACACTAGTGCATGCTCAACATATTACAGATCAACAACTAAAAGAAACAGAAACAAACACACCATATGACACCATTACTTTTGGATTAATGTCCCCGGAAAAACCCAATGTGGGAAAACCGGTGCAGCTATTTGAGGGTTTTCTTATTAAGCAATATCACAGTACAATCTGGGTGCCGAAACTGGCCTACCCAACAGAGAATTTCTTTGGCAGTAATACCTTTCAGTTTTTGACAAATCTTCTAGCTAAAACCACGAATAATCCCTCCGGCAGCTACTCAGCACCAATCTGCCCCAGAAACCCCAGCATCAGCCCCTCCCTCACGCTAGCCCTGCGTCACCCCAGATGGGCCTGTGTCATCCCTAGGAGGCCCTGCATCAGCCCTCTGGCCCTCGGTGTCAACAACGCTGACCTCTCTGAGGCTCTGCACAGCTCCCGGCTACCTCTGCGTGGCCCTGCGTGAGACCTGTCTAGCTCTACGTCACTCTCCCCAACTATGCGTTGTTCTCCTGACACTATCTCTGCCTCTTTGTCTCTCTGTACTCAAATGCCCCATAGCTGCATCTCCCGATCACTAATTCTATCTCTCTTAGCAAACCCGGCTCTAGAGAATAGAATAATTGATCACACTGGTGTATTCTCCAAGTGACCCTCAAGCCTCCTCCTATACTTTTCCTATTGACATATCAATGGCCGAGATTAAGTCCCTAATCAACAGCTAAGATTAGATCTGGCTTGATCCATGTCTTTTGGACCATTCTAACATATATTCATATTAATACACATTAATATTTTGTTTTCCCTAAGTTTAGACTTAGGGACTCCATTAAAAATATTAATTATTTTAATATCTCCTAATCTGTTTGGAATTTGCCCAAACCCTTTCTTGGTATTGGAGATCTCATGTGCCCCAACCTCTCCACCAAATTTCGTGGCTAGAGCACATCTGATGCTACCCCAAATCAACACTTCCCTCACTTGAATGAGTAAGAGATGAAATGTGCTCCAAGGAGGTCGAGTTTCCTCCTTTATATAGGCTTCTCAAAGGTGGATGTGTCTCCTCAAATTAGGTCATCTTGCCAGCTGCCAGGCTGACTTGATCTTGGAGGGTATTTTGACACTTTGAAGGACAAAAATAATTTTCTTTACAAGTTACAATGTGCTTGAAGGGGTCTTCAACTTATGACAATGACTCTTTTGATTTCTAGACCTAAGACAAACCCTAGAAGCACTTAATAGATGCTTGACCTATAAAATAAAAAACCTTGAGCATGAAACCCATGCTCCAAAAAATAATAATGATAATTTTCTTTCATTTTACAATTTACAAGAATCAAAAGTACATTTCATATTTAAGAAGACCAAACCTAGTTACAAAATTTTCAACACTCCCTCTTCACTAGGGCAATATTCATAAATGGTAGATGGACATTCCCAATCTGAAGAGATCTCATAAGAAGAGTTGGATTGGTAACCCATCTATTTAGCATCATAACAACCAGCATTATCATATAGCAAGACCTTGACTAACAACTCTATCTCTCCACAAGATTAGAGCACAATGCTGGCGAGACTAATGATTTATAGACACCATCATCATTGTCTCTCAAGGTACATACCCCACCCGGGAGTTCACCGAGTATGACCTTCCTTGCACTATTCTTATCTTGGATAGGTAGTCCTCAAAGAATATTGGTCCAAGACTACTCTTATCTTGGATGCCTTACCTCATCCTCAAAGAGTATCAAATGCCAGATGCTTACCCAATCCTCTATTTTGTCTTCCCAAGTGAAGACAAGAATGATGTGCCTATCTTTCCCTCTCAACTAGGGAGGATAAGTCAACCAAACGAAGTTTGTTTCTCAAATACACAAGCATCTTATTAAGAAGAGATTTTGTCAATATGTCAGCTACCTACTCATCGGTGGAAATATATTGTAGTTGCAACACATCATCTTATACTAGCTTTCGGATGTAGTGATACTTGTTGTTGATATGTTTTGTCTTTTCATGAAACATTGGGTCTTCAGACAATCGAATACAATTGGTGTTATCACAATGTATCACTGTAGGGTCCATAGGTCCTTCAAATAGGTCAGATAGAAGCTTCCTCAACTAGAACGCTTTTTTGCTTACTTCACAGGCTGCAATATACTCTACCTCAGCACTACTCAAAGCAATTGTATTTTGGTTTTTGCTCATCCATGAGATCATGGAGGATCCCAAACTAAAACATCCTCCTGTAGTGCTCCTTCCATCTTTCTCACTACCTCCCCAGTCGAAATCTGTATATCCAATCAAGTGGACATCATTCCTCTTATCGTATTTCAGGCAGTAGTGGATGGTTCCTTGCAGATATCTCAAAATCTAAGTCACTGGACACGTCCCTTAGGGTCTCGTGTCCCGTATTTCACATGTCAGACACGAAACATGCCCTAAGACGTGTCGAAAACGTTTTTCTTCGTGTCCTCCAATCAAGACACGTGTTTTGGACGTGGCGAAAACATGCTTAACGTTTTCGGTTCTTAGGAGACATGTCCCATGAAAAGTGACATTTAAAACCTAGCACATGGTTTATTTTTGGGTTTTTTTTGTCATTGTTCGCCACTGAAGTCGAGTTAGCTCGCTGCTGAAATTAAATTAGTTGTGCAATGTGAGGAATTCCATCATATTTGAGCGCAATGCTCACAACTTCACATCGACCTGGACCTGGAGATGCAGGAGATGGGCGTTTGCGTGCTTTACTGAGAGTTTGGAGCACTTAAATTTCGTGTAAGTTGTGTTATAGACTACGGAACATAAATTAGTTATACACCAATGACCACGTATAGATCGTGTGTTGAAATAAAAAGCCCAACTCCCCATCATGTGCTCATTGCTCACTACACTTTCGAGGTCTAAAGGAACGGAAAGCTCAATTAACGCTCTGGTCAACTATGAAGTTTGAACACATAAATTTATAGTTCATAAACTACCTTATGTGAAGTTTGAACATGATCAAACTTGTTTGAAGTTAATAACAGAAGTTATAACATGAACAATGAACATTGAACTGTGAACATCATTGATGTAGTAAATTAATAAACTAACAAGTAAATAACTAAATTACTAAATAGTAAATAGTGCATACTAAATACTAAATAGATATCATCATGATTCATATCTATATGGATCAAGCACTATATTTAAGTATTTTTTTAATATATATATATATATAGATATATATATATATATATATATTATATATATATATATATATAACGTGTCTCTCGTGTCATGTGACTTAGCTCAGAACATGTTTTGTTGCTATCCAATGATCATGCTTCGGCTCCACTTGGAATTGAGTTAGAACATTTACTCAAAGCATATGTCTGGTCGAGCATTCACCAAGTACATTAGGGAGCCAATCAATTCTCTATGCTTGGAAGGATCCAAAGGGCTC
The DNA here is from genome assembly GCA_000404065.3 of Pinus taeda. NCBI lineage: Eukaryota > Viridiplantae > Streptophyta > Pinopsida > Pinales > Pinaceae > Pinus > Pinus taeda. The sequence goes on along the minus strand of APFE031625391.1, from coordinate 699,717 downwards.
AATGCAGAACTCCTTAGTCTTTTCAAATTTGTGATCATTGGGGTTGTCATTGGTTTGCAATCCATCATGTCAAACTTCTTCAACATCGTGATCACATACTTTCTATGACCTAGATAGATCTCATCAGGTCCTTACTAGACTTCTATTCCCCAATAGTAGTGCATCAACCCTAGATCCTTCATGTCAAATTATGTTGTTGGTTGCTTCTTACATTCTGAAATTCGACCTTCCACACCTGTCAAGAGAAGATCATCCACATACAAAGGAATGATTACCGACTCTCCCTCCACCACCTTAATATAAAAGTTTGGATCAGCAGAACTCTTTATGAAGTCTAAGCTTTGAAAGTATGCATCCGTCTTAGCATACCATGCCCTTGGTGCTTACTTGAGGCCATATAGTGCCTTCTTCAATCTGCACACATAAGCCTTTCTATCTTTAACTTCAAATCCCAAGGGTTGTTCTACGTAGACTTCCTCATCAATTGTGTCATTCAGAAATGCAGTCTTAACATCCATTTGGTGGATGCTCCATCCCATCGATGCTGCCAAAGAGACCAACAAACGTATACTTGTATACCTTGATGTCGGAGCAAATGTCTCTTCATAGTCAATGCTTTTTTTACGAGAGAAGCCACTAGGCACAAATCTTGCCTTATATTTATCAATACTTCCATCTGCTACATGTTTGATCTTGTAGATCCATTTAGAAGTTACCGCAGATTTGTCTTCAGGCCTAGGTACAATCTCCCAAAGTCCATTCTTCATTATAGATTGATATTCTTCATTCATGGCATCCTTCCATTCTTGGTGATTGACAACTTCTTCGAAGGTGGATGGCCCAGCTTCTATTAATTTTGACATGTAGGCTGCATACCCAGAGTATCGTTTGGGCTTCTTTCTCTCTCTAAATGTTCCTTGAGTTGCTCCATGACCTTCTGCATCAAGTAGTGTAGACTTCAACTGGTTAGGTCTCTTTCTAATTTCAAGGATAACCACAGGTTGTATAAGTTCAATGGGACCTTCCTCTTCATGATTTGATTATTCTTCTTCCCTAATAACTTCTTCTTCAAATACTTAAAGTTCTTCATAATTAGAGTCCATAGGTAGATCCTATGCTTTCTTGAATGCAATACTTGTTAGCTTCTATAGCCATGAAATCTGGTGGAGAGGGTAGAATACATGAGATCTCCGAAACCCAGAAATCATATATGGAAATTCCACCTAGAGATGGCATAGATTATTAGCCAGTTTTTAAATATTTCCTAAGTCTAAACTTAGGGAATACGGTTAATTAATCAAAATGAATTAAGTCAAGGTGTGAACCATCTAGAAACTCACACGGATCGACTCCAAGATGATCCTAGCCATTGATTCAGTTTTAATCTTGGTCGTTGGTGCTCCAACAATGGATCATAAGAGGAAGTCAATGGGCAATTGGAGAAGACACACCAGAACACCAGAATTTTGATTTCCTTGGCAGATCAATTTCCAGAGTAGCAGCAGTGAATTGTCAGAGAGCCAGAGATCGAAGCATTGAGTGGGGCAGGGACAATGAGTCCAGTGGAGATTTTCCAGATCCGGAGAGTCAGCTACAGGAGGGTCGAGTTTCCTCATTGAGGTTTTGCGCAAATGCAGTGCAGAAGCTTCAGAGGCAGCAGTTCGACTCGGCCAGACAGAGGGTCGATTTAGTTGCTGGAGGTCGAGAAGATTTCTGGAAGGGACCAGCGAGTCATTCTCAAAGGCTAGATTGAGCAGAGGGCTTCACTAGTTGCAGATTCAAGCATAGCGTACCAGTAGATGCGCAGGCTTGACGCAGAGGCTGGCAAAGGGGTTTCGTGGAGCCCATTCAGAGAGTCTTGGAGCTGCATCAATGTCGAGTAAGACAAAATTTGTCTCGCTAATTTTTGTGGCAAGTTTCTCCTATAATGGATTGGCAGTTTGTGCATCTAGATTGTACTCAGATTTTCACTATTGCATAATAATAAAAACCCTCACTGTTGCACCGATTTTCTCAAATTGGGTTTTTCTAGGGACAATTGTCCAAAAATAACAGTGTCATTTTATCGAGTGTGTGCTAGTATTTTATCAGTTTCCAACGCTATTATTTCCGCAATATTTTATTTGTGACGGTTGCAATGTGATTTATTTGAAATTTGTTGTAGCAGATAAATCTTTTAAATAATTAACAATTAGAAAAATAAATTTCAGTTGTAATAGGATTCCAGTTGTGAAATTTTCACATGGTATAAGAGCGTGAGTGATTACCTGAGAAGCTCAGAAGCGGAGAAAGAATTTCGTTGCTCAAAGGGAGCATCACGCCAAAATTCTTAACGCAACGCAGTGCTCAAACAAACAGGTTGAATTGCTAGGCCAGCAATTCGATTTTTAGTTCCAGGGGTGTAGAAAATTTGATTTGCCCAAGAGAGTGATTCTAGCAGTCAGAGGGAGTAGTTGCAGCTCATATTTTCACTAAGCAGATTTTAGTTTGGATGCAGAGGCTTTTGCAGTAGTTTGCAGTTGCAGAACCAGCATCGGGTGGAAGAGAAAAGTACACACGACATAGGGAAAATTTCTCTTAGGGAACTTCGAGTCCCAGAAGTTCGATTTTTCCTTGCAGATTGGCAATAGTTGTGAGCAGATCTTCTCACTCCATAATGGAGTACGAGTAGCAGAGCAGCAACCAAGCAGAAGGAATGAGGGGATTTTCGACCATTTTCGAGATGGCCACTGCAGGGCTTAGAGATCAGAATAGGTTGGATGGATCATCCAACTATGCCATCTAGAAGGCCAGGATGTCTTTCCTTCTAGATGAATATGGCCTGAAAGCCTACATTGATAATGTAGTGGCAGTTCCTCAAGATGCAGACCAACTCAAGGGTTATAGGAAGGAGATGGCGCATGCGAAACGTATGATCCTGGATAGAGTTTGGGACCATATAGTCTCACATATAGCAGCCAAGGAAACGGCCAAAGAAATATGGGATACTCTCTCCACACTATACCAAGTTACTTTCGAGCAACAGATGATGTTCCTGGAGGAGAAGCTGAGATGCATCAAGATGCAGAAGGGGGAAGGCATAGATCCCTTCCTCACCAGGATCCAGGTGGTCTGAGACTAGATTTCAACTTTTGGGGCAAGGCCTCAACCCTATGAGCTAGTACGATTGGCACTCAACAATGTCTCAAAAATTTGGCAGGTCTTCGGCCAAAGTATATTGGGCAGAGACACACAAACAAAATGGGACAGAATGTGGGCCGATTTGCAGCAGGAGGAATTGAGATGAACTTTGTTGAAGAGCTCCATCAATGGCAGCAGTAGCAGTGAACACAGGGTGGTGAAGGAGGAGGAGAATGTGGCCCTAGCATCTAAGGGTCCCAGTCAGGGGCAGGGGGAGCAGAGAAAAAATAAGAAGGACTTGTCTAAGGTCAAGTGCTTCAAGTGTGGTGAGTTCAGTCACTACAACACATAGTGTCCTCTCAGGAATAAGCAGAAGCCAAAGAAGCAGGAACAGCAAGCAGCGTCAACAGAGATCGACAAGTTGTCCTCCAGGTTGAAGGAAGACTTCGCGATGTTGGCAGCCATACCTCTGAGTGTGAGGTGGGGTGACTTGGAGTTCTAGCCCCAGAGAGCTACAAAGATTTGGGCAAGGTCCTTCAGGAGTCCACCTCATGGATCATTACTTGGCTACAGGGACTCACAATATTCTGTAGCAAGATGGATTAGTGGCAATTGAATCAGTCAATACCAGAGTGACAGTTACAGAGTAGTTGCAGTCAAATGCTAAAGAGCGAGCGCAATGCAAAGTTGACAGCAATGTAGAGTGGCACAGTGCAGAGTCAACAGCAATGCAGATTCTTCAATCACACTGTAGATGCTAGTAGCAGTCAGAGACTTGGGAGATAGATGCATCATACTGAACATAGTTGATTCAGTATTTTGGATACTCCTCAATAAATGAGAGGGAGTTGTAGTGCAGATGCAGAGTTGGCAGCAATATGGCAATGTCAGCAACAGCTAGACATCAGCAATGTAACAGAGGTGATACAGAGACAAGGTGTTGTGGCAAGATGTGCAGCACTGGAGAGAGAACATAGTCCTCGCTAAGAGGGAGTGTTAGTTTTTGTAACATCAAATGTGTTCTAGCCACAAAAACTGGTGTAGAGACTAGAATACATGAGATCTCCAAAACCCAGAAATCGTTTCTAGAAATTCCACCTAGAGATGGCTTGATTAGATTATTATCTAAAAACTCACATAGATCAACTCCAAGATGATCCTAGTCATTGATTAAGTCTTAATCTTGGTCATTGGTGCTCCAACAGTGGATTATAACAGGAAGTCGATGAGCACTTTGAGAAGACACAGTAGAACACCAGAACTTCGATTTCCTTGGCAGATCGATTTCCAGAGTAGCAACAACTAGTTATCGGAGAGCTAGAGATCGAAGTAGTGAGTAAGGGGCAAGGACAGTGAGGCCGGAGGAGATTTTCCAGATCCAGAGAGTCAACTCCAAGAGGGTCAAGTTTCCTTAGTGAGGTTGCCCAAAGGTAGTGCAGAAGCTTCAGAGGCAACAATTTGATTCGGCCAAACAGAGGGTCGATTCAATTGTTGGAAATCAAGGAAGATTTCCAGAAGGGACCAGCGAGTCATTATCAGACGATGGATTGAGCAGACGGCTGGATTAGTTGCAGTTCCAGGCAAAGCATACCAGTGGTTGAGCAGGCTTGACACAGAGGCTGACCCAAGGGTTTGGTGGAGCCTATTCAGAGCCAGTTTGGGAGTTGGATCAATGTCAGGTGAGACAAAATTTGCCTCACTAATTTTTGTGGCCAGTTTCTCCTGTAGTGGATTGCCAATTTGTGCATCTATATGTACTTATATTTTCACCGTTGCATAGTAAAAAAAGCCCTCACTGCTACACCAGTTTTCCCAAGTTGGGTTTTTCTGGGGACAATTGTCCAAAAATAACAATGTCATTTTATCATGTGTGTGCTAGTATTTTCTCAGTTTCCAGCGCTATTATTTCTATGTATTTTATTTGTGAAGGTTGTAGCATGCTTTATTTGATATTTGTTGTAGCAGATAAATTGTTAAAATAATTAACAATTAGAAAAATAAAATCTAGTTGCTACAATAGGATTCCAGTTGTGAAATTTTCACAACACTTTCATCAAATATCACGTCTTGACTGACTTCTATTCGATGTCCTTCCTTTATGTAGATCCTATAGGCCTTCGAGGAGCTCCTATAGCCAACAAATGTTCCCTTCATGCCTGTAACATCTAGCTTCTTTCTTTTGTCCTTAGGTATATGAATATAGACAGGACAACCAAAAATTCGGAGATGATCCATGGTAGATTTCTTACCAGTGAATACTTTTTCAAGAGTTTTGTTATCTAGTGACCTGTGGGGACTTCGATTTTGTATGTATACAGTTGTCTTTGTAGCTTCACCCCACAAAATTTTTGGTAAGTCTTGATCAAGTAACATTTCTTTTACACTTTCTTCAATGGATCAATTCTTTCATTATGCAAATCCATTTTGTTCGGGATTATATGGGACTACAGCTCCCTCTTAATCCCAGACTCCTTACAAAAAGCTATGGTTTCCTTGGATGTATATTCTCCTCCATTATCAAATCTTAATATCTAGATTCTTCTTTCTGTAAGGTTTTCTACTTCAGCTTTGAATTCTTGAAATTTTGTAAATACTTCATCCTTGGATTTCATTAAGTAAACCCAAGTCTTCATGAATGATCATTTATAAATGTGACATAATATAGATGACCTCCAAGTGATTGAGGAGTTATAGGACCACAAACATCGGAATGAATAAGTTCCAAGATTTCTTTTGACCATGAAGCACTACTTCCAAACGGTCTCTTGGTATTCTTACCCAATGCACATACCTTGCATACTCATTCGTGATCTTCTTTTAGTTCGGGGATCCCATCTACAATTGAACTTAGAGTTGGAAGGATTTTGAAATGGAGAAGACCAAATCTTCTATGCCAAAGCTCACATGGGTTGATTTCAATGTGAACCATGGCTTGAGCAAGAGGAGATAACAACCTATAAAGTCTTCCTTCACGAATGCCAATCACTCTAGCATTTTCTATGCTTGAGTTCTTACTCCATACTACAACTTTTCCATCAATGAAATCCATTCTACCACCTTTATCTTCTAGACTTGAAATGGAAAGTAAATTCTTATGCAAACTTGGAACAAATAGAATGTTGTTGAGGTGAATATTGTCTCCATTCCCCAGTCTTATCGAGGTTGATCTAATTCCTCTTATAGGGTAGCTCTTATTATCTCCAAGTTCTACGGAGTAAGAAGATTTTCATTTTGAAAATGTCATTAGTTGGTTGTGATGAGAAGTCATGTGCCTTGATGCACCACTATCGATCACCCAAATGTTCTCCTTGAAATGTACCAGTGAGTGCTGAGAAGAGTCCTTCATCATTTTTCATGGTCACTTCCTTCTTTGGAGTAAATAGAAGATTCCATGCTTCCTTGATACCTTTCTTGAGATGGCTTGCTACCTTTGAACATTTCTTGAGAAACTTCTTCAATGTAGTAGAGATCTTCATATAATGCCCTTAGCCCTAAGCCAACCTTAGATCTAATACCATGTTGAGAAATCTAAAGGGGCAATGATTAGAGTGATTTTTCTTTCTTTAATAACTATTTATGATGTCTTTTTACTTATCTTACTTATTAGCTTCACTTATTATTATTATGTTTGTGTATCATCAAACAGCAACCAAAACAAGAAGAACAAGACTACAGAATATAGGTTGCAGACCAGGGCCAAAACCTCTCCACTTGAGAGGAAAACCCACAAATCTCTTATCTTCCTTATAGATTCCTCAATTGACGAATTCCAAGACCTTTAGACAACGACCAATTCCAACCTTTCCAGATGATGTGCTTTCCTTGTCCAAGTCAAACCCAATCAAATCTCTTCCAATAGCACAACTTCAACCTCCAATTGCAAAATTTCAGACTCCACTGCAAACCTGAAATTTTCGGCCCTCCTGAAGTTGTTGCTGCCACACGTGTGAGCTTCTTTTAGCCTCCCACAACTTCCTTAGACCTTTACTTAGATTTCCCTGACTTCTGGAGCTTGAGGATGGCTTCTTGCGACCTTCGCTTGACCTTCTTGCCTTCTCTTCTTCAAGATTAAACTTGTAGAGGAAAACACTAGATATGTTGCAGAAACTCTAGCCTTCCTTCGCACGTGTGAGAGAGGAATAGTCCAAAACCAAATCTTCTTTGTCCTCTTCCTTCTTCGCTACCTTCTTCCTCTTCTTCCTTCGCTTGAATGAGTGAGATGAAATGTGCTCCAAGGAGGTCGAGTTTCCTCCTTTATATAGGCTTCTCAAAGGTGGATGTGGCTCCTCCAATTAGGTTGACTTGCCAGCGACCAAGTTGACTTGATCTTGGAGGGTATTTTGACATTTTTAAGGACAAAAATAATTTTCTTTACATGTTACAATGTGCCCGAAGGGGTCTTCAACTTATGACAATGACTCTTTTGACTTCTTGCCCTGGGACAAACCCTAGAAGCACTCAATGGGTGCTTGACCTATAAAATAAAAGACCTTGAACATAAAACCAATGCTTCAAAAATAATAATAATAATTTTCTTTGACTTTTTACAATTTGCAAAAATCAAAAATACATTTCATATTATGAAGGTCGAACCTAGTTACACATTTTTCAACAATACCAATTTAATTTTTGGTATACCCAGAATGGTGGGCAGCATAAGTGCCAGGTTTAGTGGCAATTGGAGGAAATGCGCTTTTTCTTTTTCTTTTCAAAAATAGGATGTGTCGTGGGTTCCCGCTCTAGTGATAGAGGGTGTTAATTCTTTTATACCAGATCTGATTTATTTTACTCAACGATTTATTAAAAAACCGGAAAATATTTATCTAAAATATTTATGAAATTGTTGATAAAATAAACAGATTGGAATATTAACTCAGAAACATAAAATGCAACAAAATTAGAATGAGAAAATCAATCACACTACAACAACAAATTGGTGCCCACACAATCATCCTTCATATTAAATTTCTTAGGAAAATCTAGGCCTAGACCCATAGAAAATACACAGAAAAATACAACTGCTGGGAACCTAGAACTCGTAAACACTAGTTTAAAAAAAATCAGCCTCAAGGAAATCGACCTTGGAAAGCAGCACTATTGAAGAAACTCCACCTCTGGAAAATTTAGCCTCATCCACCTGTGATTCAACCCCTCTCTTTCCCTTCGTACGGCCCTTGCACACTTGATAACTTCAGCCTCTGAATATTTCAGCCCTCCTCCAATAATTCAACCCTCCTCTTCAGCTGACTCAACCTCTCTCTTTCTAGCTTTAACTTCTTTGAGATCCTCTCTCGAAATTCCCTGTTGCAATTCTCCTCACTTCACTTCAATCTAATTGAGGCTCTCACCCTTGACAAAATCGCTTCTTCAACAATTGTGCGTCATCATCTCTCCCTTAAGCTTATTTTATAATTTCATTAAGCCAAAATCCTTAACCTTAATCTCCTAAGTGATAAACGGCTCGGATTAAATCCTAAGCCTCATTTGAGATCGATGGTTGAGATTATATCTAAGTCACTTCAATAATTTTATTACTTATCCTTAGAACTTTATCCCAATAGTCCACAATAATTAATTAAATTAATTATTTGTATTTTTCCAAAGTTAACCCTAATAAAGAAATCATAATGCAAGCACCTAAAGAGGCAATCGACCATCTTCAACATGTTGACACCAAGCCAGTGTAGAAGACCTTTTGAGGCTACAAATCAACACTCGCTCCTAACAAGGAAGGGATTCTCCACCATCCCTAGCTTGTTTCTACAAAACACAAACTTTCCCTTCACTGGAGTCTTGGTCAAAATATTTGTTACCTACTCCTCTATGAAGATATACTGCAATCTGACAACACCTCTCTAGACCCTTTCTCTGATAAGTGGTATATGATCTCTATATGCTTGGACCTATCATGAAACACTAGATTCTCAAAGAGATTACTGTAGCTGTGGTTGTCACAATAAATCATAGTGGGCCCCATCTCAAGGCCAACTCATGATGTGAGCATTGTGAAGCCATATGTCCTCACAACACGCTAGACTCGTTGCCATGTACTCGGTCTCTGTTGAGCCAAGTGCCAATGGGTGTTGCTTCCTACTATACCACAAGATCATAGTTGATGCCAAGATAAAACAACAACCTAAGGTACTCTTCCTGTCCATTGTGTTCCCTGCCCAGTCTGAATCTGTGTAGCCTTGCAACTCCACTCCACCAAATCTAATATTCCTTAGTCCACACACCATTGTACCACAAAGATACCTAAGCACATGCTTCGTTACTACCCAATGAACCCTTCCGCAGCTCCACCATGAACTAGTTGAGCGTGTTCATAGAAAAAGATATATTTGGCTAGTGTTGACCAGATACATTAAAGACCTGATCAATTGTCTATACAAGGTGGGATCCACCAACTAACCCTTGGAAGCACTTAGCTTCCTCAAGATGGTGATCATAGGTGTAGACATTAGCCTACACAATCCTCCACCCTTATCTCCTCAAAATTTCAATTGCATACATGCCTTGCACAAGGAAGATCTCTCTTCGCTCTTGTCACCTCCAATCCCAAGATGTAATGCATCAAAGCAATGTCCTTCATCTTGATCTCCAAAGTAAGGTCCTCCTTGCACATCCCTACGAGCTTCTATGATCCTGTCAAAAAGAGATCATCAACATAAAGTACCAAAATAAGTGGCTCACCATCAACAACTACATAGTACAAGTTGGAGTCGACCTCACTCTCGGTGAAGCCCAATCCAAGTAAGTACCCATCAATCCTAGAGTACCATGCGCGAGGTGTTTGTTTAAATTTGTATAAGGCCTTCTTCAACATGCATGCATGGGACTCCCTCTATGCACCTCAATGCCCTAAGGCTGCTCAATATACACCTCTTTCACAATCACCCTATTCAAAAAGGCAATCTTCACATCCATCTAATGTATCCTCCACTCCATCTCAAAAGCAATAGAAATGACAACCCTGATAGATGCATATCTTAGCAAAAGGAGCAAATGTCTCCTCATAGTCTACTCCCTCCTTTAGGGAGGACCCTCTTGCCACGAACCTTGCTTTGTACTTCTCAATGCTACCATCTACTACCTATTTGATCTTATAGATCCATCGAAAAGTGACCGTTGACTTCCCCTCAAACCTCAGTACAATCCCTCACACCTTGTTCCTCATGATGGAAGTATAGTATATACTCTTCCACCATGGCATCCCTCCAAACCTGCTAGTTCGTTGACTCTTCAAAGGTAGAAGGCCCAAAATAGCTAATGTTGCTCGTCATGGACAAATAACTAGAAAATTTGGCAAGTAGTCTACTCTCCCTAAAAGTGTTGTTAGGAGCCTCCACATGCTCATCAGCATCCCTTAAGATCTACTTAGCCCATCTTGGCTTCCTCCTATTAGAACTCCAAGGAACATCTTGTCCTCCTCTTGATTAGAAGGTTATGATCCTGTTGTTGGTGTTATTGATCCTTTCTTAACCTTCAAAGCTTCTTGGTCCCAATCCTCTACCACTATTGGATCTATCACATTTGACCACCTAAATGTCCTACTCCTCCTCAAATCTAACATCCCTCCTTACTATTATCTTCCTCTATCTTGGAATGTAGACCCTATAGGCATTTAAAGTCTCATTGTATCCAACAAAAATGCTCCTCTCTAATGAGGGCTCTAGTTTTGTCATATTCTCTAAAGGATGTGGGCATACATTGGACTACTAAAGATGTGTAGATGAGTCACCTCTAGTTTCACTCTTGTAAAAGCCTCCTCAAGATTCATATCCTCGACTACTCTATGAGGACTCCTATTCTACAAGTATGTAGTCATATTACATGCCTATGCCCACAGGAACATAGGCAGATCCTAATCATCGATCACAGCCATAGCGGCCCCAACTTGTTGAGAAACCAAAGATGTAGGTATATAAGGGTTGATTTCTCTTTCATGATAATTATTTGTGAGTGTTTGTTGGCCTTTTATTATTATGTATTGTTCTTCTTCATCAAACAATTATCAAATTGTACATGAAGATCACAAAGAAACAAAAGAACACAAGATGTAGGCTCTCCGTCCAGGGCCAAAACCCCACAAAAGGGAAAACCCAGAAAATTCCTCTTCTTATAGAATCATATCAAAGTGAGATATCCAAGACTCAAGACTAGGACCAAAACCTCCACAAATGCTCCAAGTCAACCCTCTTTCAATCCTTCTTCTTGTTGGTCAAAGTCAATGTTGGTCAAATATCTTAATTTTGGCCAACCCTTGAAATTTCATCCTCACTGAAATCTCGGCCCTGTATTTTTGGGCTTGTAATACCACAGAAGCTGCCTCAGATACACGAATGTGTGGACAGAAAAACTAAGGTAAAAAAAATTAACTTTCTCTCTACCTTTTCTCTCTCTTTCTCTCCTTTTACTTCACTAAAATTCTCCTTCTTCTACACAAAAATCAAAGTGAATGATGGATGTGTTAGTTTTTGTAGCATCGGATTCATTCTAGCCTTGAAATTTTGCGTATAGGCTAGATTGCATGAGATCTCCAAAACCTAGAAATCGTTTCTGGAAATTCTGCCTAGAAATGACTTAATTATATTATTAGTTAGTTTTTAAATATTTCCTAAGTCTAAACTTAGGGAATATGAGTAATTAATCAGAAATAATCAAGTTATGATGTGAATGTTCTAGAAACTCACGCGGATTGACTTCAAGTTAATCCTAGCCATCGATTAAGATCTAATCTTGGCCATTGAAGTCTCAACAGAGGATTATGAGAAGAAGTTGATGGGGCTTGGAGAAAACACTTGAGTAGTTTGATTTTATGAGTATATCTATTTCCTAAGTAGCAGCATTCAGTTGTCGGAGAGAGAGCCAGGGAAATTGAAGTGGTGAGAGAGTGGCAGGGACAACGAAGCCGAAGAAGAATTCCAGTTCCAGTGAGTGCATTTGCAGATAGGCAAAGGAGCCACAAAGAGGTTGACGCAGAGCAGCGCAGTAGCCTCTAGAGGCAATTTCGATTTTGCTGGGGAGAAGCAGAATTTCAGTGCCAAAAGTTAGGTAGAGGTTCTAGAAGCCAGGAGAGACATTTTCCAGAACAACAGTTGATCAGACGACTTGAGGAGAAGTTGTTCCAAGATGAGTGCAAGAGCAAATGCACTAGGGTGATGTAGTGACTACGCAAAGCCAATTTGAACGGCTCAATTTGAGCTGAGGTCAAAGCCTGAATTTGCCTGTGGAGTGAGGAAATTCCTCACTAAGTTTTTCTTGCAAGTTTTTCTCTGTAGGATTACCAGTTTTGGCGTCCAGTTGTACTCAGATTATTTCATTGCTGCATAATAATAAAACCCTCAGTTGCTGCACTGGTTTTCCCGAGTTGGGTTTTTCTGGGGACATTGGTCCAAGAATAACTGTCATTTTGTGTGTGTGAATTCTATGAAGGAGCCCTAAACATAAAATACTAAAGGTTGCCATGAATAAAATTAGAATGACAGTTTCACAAATATAATTGTATTGATGGTAATAAGATCCTAACTGAAGCTGGAATTCGCATAGGCTCATGGAAGACATTAAGCTCTTTCCAAAGAGGTATTACTCATCTTCTAACTCCACTTAGATTGAGAGAAAACAATTTTACAAGTTCGAATAATATGTTTTTTAAGCTAGCCAACATGAGCAAGTCGGCCTCACAAGAGACGTGTTTATTCATTAAAGGTCAAAAATTGTATAAATATAGATTTGAATTCATCATTTTACATCATCCAATTCGGTGAAGATCATCACAGGAAGATAGAAAGTTGAGGAGAGTTCACATCTCGTGAACTAAGGAGGCCGAGGAGGAGAAGTTTATTGTTTCGGCATATTTCTGTGTTGAGTTATCCTTCCTCAAGCTCGGACAACAGACTTCGGATACCTTTCAAGATCTTAGACATCAGAGTTCGGTATATATTTTTTGTGTTGGGATACCTATCACGATCTCGAACAGTAATCAGTGGTAGCTTGAGAAGCTCGGATCTGTGATTAAGAGGCTCGAACAGACCTACAAGAAACTCGTTTTTGGGCTAAACAAAACAGTTCGGAACTCGAACAGCTGCCTGTTGAAGAAAGTGTAACTAGGTTTGGTATTTACAAATTAATTTTGATCTTTCTACTTGTCAAGAAAAAGAAATATTATTTTTGTAAATTATAAGAATGAGTTTCTTGCTCATTTCATACATATAGAAAAGTCAAAGAGTCAAAGTCATGTATAAGGAGCTCTTTTTGAGCCTATGTGTAAATGTATACTAGTCTAAAAGGCCCTCCAAGACAAGCACAAAAAGAAGTCTGCAAGGTAAACGATGAAGAAGGCAATCATGTTGGCCTCAAAATATATTTAAATGACAGGTCGAGTCATATGTGGAGAAACAACAGTTCAAGGTGACATGTCAACTTATTAATGGAGGCAGAACCACTATAAATACCCCGTTGGGGTCACCACAGGGAACCAAGAAATCTCGGACTTCTTTGCAATCTCGAATGGGTACAGGAGGAGCAGGAATTTCAGATTAGGGCAGCAATTCAGGATCTTGGATGGAGAAGTATCACTACAATTTCGGATGGGTAATACAGTGAGATACTCTCAGCATATAAGTGTCAAGAAGAACACAGTCTCCTTCTCAGTACAAATCTAAGTGTTGTCATAACCGAAGGATGATCTCATAGTAATACATTGTCTCAGCATGATGGATGGATCTCACAGTAACACATTGTCTCAACATGATGGAAGGAACTCATAGTAACACACTATCTCGGCATACAGGTGTAGTGACAACCTCATTCTTAATGATGATATAAAGGTCATGAGTTCAGTCATGATGAGACTGTCATGATATCAGGAATTCTATATGTAGCTCTCCTATACATATGAAAGATCTCATAAAAGAAGACCTCGGTGATGGAGCACAATGATGATGATCCCAGCATTGATGTAGAAGAGGATTGGTGTCTTGGTCTTGGAGTGGCTTAATAGGCCAAGGGTCAAGGTCTTGGTATTCGTCAATTGGAATCTCTGTAAGATGAATTTAGTGTGGGCTTTCCTCTCCAAGAGGGAGAGGTTTTGGCCCTGGCAGAATGCCAACATCTTATGTTCTTGTCTCTTTGTTTTGGTAGCTATTTGATGAACTAAAGAAGACACGCTAATATTAAAGAATATGCTAATAAGCAAAAATTTGAAACATCTCACAAATAATTATCATGCTAGGAAGAATCACACTAACTCTAACTGCCCTAGATTCTTCAACACTGCCTATAGAGAGACCTCACCTCAGACTTCAGTTCGGATTGCAGACCTGTGGCTACAATACCTCTAACCTACAATCTTGTGGAGAATTGACAAGCAAGCTCAATCCTGTGGGTAGTGACAGTTGCAGGCTCGGATTAATAGCACAGTCACGTGTAGAGCTCGGTCCTGTGATCACACAATTGACATTCCTGAACAGTGATTTATGCTTCAGACCTGTGATAACCTAAAGGCTTCAGTCTCCTCTAGAAGTGCTCGAACCTATGGAAAGGCGGTTCGACAGTGTTTTGTTTAGCTCAGGCATGCAGCAACCTATCTCAGAACTATAGCTTACTTACCATTACAAACTCAGATAACAAGATAGTTAATGTAAAAATTTACGTTTTCCCACCCCGGTTTTCAGTTTCTCCTTATTTCTCCCATGTAGTTAAATGCCCTTTCCCATAAACATACATTCAACAAGCTGGAAAAAATAAATTTGTTCAAAATACATTCTGGAAAATTTACAGAATGCTGGAAATTGCAGAAATAAAAATCAGCAATAATAAACAGCCATTAAAACACTGATATTTTTGGTCAACGTGACCCTGGAAAAACCCCCTACAACTCTTGGGGAAAACCAGTTTGAGAGCAAAGTATTTGGAGCTCTTGGAGAGTGGGCAAATTGGAAGTCTGGAGAAGTCTTGTGGAGCAGTGGGTTGACTATTTTAGTAAGTCATTTATACTTTCCGTTTGTTAAAAGTTGAAGGGTTGGAGCCCTTGGAGCTTCTTAAATACAAGGTTGGAGCCTTGAGGAAGATAGGGTTGGAGCCCTAGAGGTTGGAGCCTCGTGAAGCCCAAGTTGGAGCTTGGCAACAAGTTGGAGCCTAGTGGATTGAAGGGTTGGAGCCCTCAACATTATTGTACTCAATCTATTGTAAAAAGAGGATTGGTGTCCTCATCTATTCTTAATAAAATTCTTATTATTCACTTTCTGGTTGTAATTGTGAAAATTCTTCACTGACATTAACTATAACAATTGAATGAAACACTGATTCATGTTAAACTTTGCCTTGCTCTTTTGCTCTCCTTCTCCCAATCTGCTCATGAAAGAATTGAATGATCTTTTCCCCCTTTTCCTCCTTTAACCCAACCCTAAATGACTTTTGGGTGATCCCTAAATCCAATGGCTGAGATAAATTTAGATCAATGGCTAAGATTAAATGCACATTTAAATCTCACTTTCTATTTTTTAATTCACCCACTTTAATAAAGACCCACTTAGTCATTTATTTCCAAAGTCACTTTTCCCTTCTAATTTTTCATTGACTTTATAAAAGTCACTTTAAAAATAGACTTAGTAACTTTATCACTTAAAGTCATTTTTAAATTAGATTTTAACTTTATAAAAATTATAAAGTCACTTTAGGAGAAAAATTAAAATCTTTTGGACACTTTTCCCTAGGCCAAAGATCAAAGCCTAAGGGAACCACCTGTCCTCCGGTACCAAATTTCAACAGGATCTCCAACTTTGCAAAACTTTGATATATGGCTTCGGACATTGAATAATTGGTTATGAATATTTGCATTTCTTTTTCTGCTACATATATTTCATAAATCCATTCAATATCACCAATCTTGGCAAGCATAAGGTTCAATGTATTTACTGCAAATGGAGCCCAAAAGATGTGATCATATCGACCCTCCACAATCATTTATAAATTTGTAATTAAAATTAAAAATTTTCAATACAAAAAATATTGATTAAAAAAAATGTACCTTTAGGAGCTCCAACTTTGCAAAACCTCGATATATGGCTTGGGACATTGAATGATTGGTTATGGACATTTGGATTTCTTTTGCTGCTACATATATTTCATAAATCCATTCAATCTCATCAATCTTGGCAAGCATAAGGTTCAATGAATGTCTTGCACATGGAGTCCAAAAGATGTGCTCATATCTATCCTCCACAATCATATATAAATTTGTAATTAAAATTACGAATTTCCAATACAAATAATATTGGTTAAAAAAAGTGTACCTTCAGGAGCTCCAACTTTGCGAAACCTGGATATATGGCCAGGGACATTGAATGATTGGTTATAAACATTTGGATTTCTTTTGTTGCTACATATATTTCATAAATCAATTCAGTCTCACCAATTTTGGCAAGCATAAGGTTCAATGAATGTATTGAATATGGAGTCCAAAAGATGTGATTATATTGACCCTCCACAATAAAACCTGCAGCTTTACAAGCTTGTGCGTTGTTCGTAATGACTTGGATAACATTATGTGGCCCCACATTTTATATTGCATCAATAAGAATTATGGATATGAAAGATGCATTTTTTTTCTATTCCACTGCAATCAACAACCTTGAAAAACATTGCCCCTTGGGGACATACTGCAACAACATTAATTAATGCATGGTTTCTTTGGTCTCTCCATCCATCAGAAATGATGGACACCCCTGTTTCTGACCATGTATCCCCGATTCCCTATAGCTGTCTAGCCACAACTTGTCTCTCTGATGCCAACAAAGTAGTGCAGACCTTTTCATATCCAAGGCTTTGTAAGTTTGTACCCTTTTGGCGCTTCATTAACTGCGTTAATCATTTGTTGACAATAAGGGGAACACACCAAATTGAATGCTAGCCCATTTGCATCGATGCAATGAGGTACATGTTTATTGGCTATGACTCTACCTTGATTATTGAAGCTGCTTCAAGAGGCCTTAAAGTGGGTCTTTTATTAGTTGTGGTAGTAGGCCTAGATGGCAATGGAGGCCTAGTTGTAGAGCTTTGCACAAGGTGTTTTTCTTAGCAAGCTTCCTATTAGCAACATTTTGCAAAGATACATATAATTTAATTTTTGCAGGACTCAAACCTTGGTTAGGTTTTCCATTTGCATCTTTTGGCTCAGTGCATACTCCCCCCTTGTGTTAGTTTGTTCAGTCAGATGGGCCTTTACTCTAGTATATGAGCCATTTTTGATATCTTGGCATTCATTGCACTTCCATTTATATGAACGACCTTCGAGATTTTTTCCAATAATCTCCACATACTGCCATAAAGGAGATTTTGGGTATGTTCTGTTGATTTCCCTTTCACTTTGCTATGATGGTTCCATTTCTATAATTTGTAGGCTATAGTGTATGACTGCGTAATCCAAAATTCAAACTATCAGCTTTCAGTAATACACAAAATAAAAAATTAAAATACATAAAAATTAAACATTAAAGCACATAAAATTAATTTAATCTGACTGTTGGATTAATTTAATTTGAAGCACGTTGGATCTTTTTTTTTGTAATCCAAAAGATCTCAAATTTTGATCTGTAAATGCATCAGAAGATTCGACAGCCCAAAACCCTCACTGGGAACTAAAAAAAAAAAAGAAAAGAGAAATTCAAAATGATAAAATCAGACTTGGGAGGGTGAAATTATAAAGGTAAAGTGCAGTATGCCAAAGATAGATCTCTTCAGTGAGGGAAGAGAAGATGCGAGAGAGTAGGGCTCCAAAATAAAACAATCTAACTCCAAAAATGTCTCCTCTCAGCGATGTGCTCCAGCCTTCTATAAATCATAAGACTACAAAGAGAAAATTCAAAATAATGCTGTGATAAACCTCTAAATCTCCCAGTTAACTATGTTGTACTGTCCTCTAAAGTTCTGTAGGATCCCATCCATCAAACTGACCCTGCTCCAATTATAAACCTACTAAAATTCTGCTTAACTTTGCTGTTTTAGAAAGCTGCTAAAACCCTGCTAAATCTGTTGGTAGTACACCTGTTACATCTTCTGTTTGAGAAAGTTGCCAAATCTCCCAAAACAGATCTGCCAATTCTACTGGAGTAATCTCTCTCTAAGATGAATATATCTAGTAGACTTATGTGCTAAAATTAAACTGCTTAATTCACATTGCATTGTCCAATAATGGACCTGTTTTCTTCGTTAATGAATCACATGCCTTGGAAATAGTACAACGATTATTGTTTTATTGTATGACTGCTATTAGTATTAGGCGAGGGAAATAGTGGCTGACCCGATTAAAAAATTTACCTTTTCAAAACTTCAGATCTGATTAAAAAATTTAATTTAACTTTTCCAACTTCCAAGGAGCATTAAAAAATTACCAATTGCTGCATGCTGAATAGTCCTGAGTCCTTTGTTGCGCCCTGGTGAATTGTCGCTTCCTGGTGAAGAGTGGTCGCTGTGCTATCTTTTCAACAAATCAATATGCCACAACGGTCCCTATCTTTCCCTTCACCAATGCCAAGGTCGAAAATGCCAATGTCAATGTGTGCCCACCACTGAGTCCCGACAAACAGTGAATGCCAATGTGTGCCAACAAATGCTTCCATGTTACTATCGAAATCGACGAAATGTCATTGTTTGCCGACAAACAGTGAAAAAGACAAAGACGACATAAAGCCAAATAAAAACCTAAACCGAAGTCTAAAGAGTTAAACCATGCTACAAAAATGTTTGAAATCGTGAAAAATTCACAGGATCCGTTTTTGGTTTTGTGGGATCCGTTTCTGATTTTATCTGTTTCTAATTTTGAGGATCTGTTTCCGGCCAGCAGTGGTCACCCCGCTGCCGGTTCTTGGGCTTATCTAGGCAGATCCAGATCCAGATCAGATTCGTGGATCTATGGATCCTGGACCCCAGAGGGGCCAGATCCGGTAACTTAGCATATATCCTATGCTCTTGTTTGAGCAAGGTCTTTAGAGTAAAAGGGCCTTCAAAGATAGGGTATCCAAGTTGGGCATAAAAAATTCAAAAACAACATTTCAAACAACCTCCATCTTGCAATCTTTATCTTGAACATCTATGGTCTCTCCCTGTAATTGACATCACTGACAACAATATTTCCAACAATCCAAACTGGAACTCCCTCCTTTCCTTTTATTGTTTGTATGTGGTCTTTTCCTCTTCTCCTACGTTTTCTGTTTCCTTATTCTCTCTCATTTTATTCCAGGTTGTTCATCTAATATTTGAGAAAAATGGTGTTCTTTTGGTTCGTTTTTCCATTGTAGGTTCTCACAGTCTTGATAGGGAATAGTCATCAAACGAAAGAAATGGAAGAAGAGGATAGTGGTCACACTCATATGGGTCCACTATATGATGATGAGGAAGGGTTTGAAGGGGAAGGGGATGAAGAGGGCAATGAAGGTAGAAAATGTTCAATGGCACCCTTATGGAACAAAACTTGTAGCGGGAGAGGTGGTGGAACCACTAAATTTATATGCCCTCATGGTTGTCAGGAAGAAAATACTTATACCAAGTTATATACTTGTGTGTTGAGGCATTTTTATGGGGTAATGGATAGGATGATAGTAAAGGTTCCATTCAGATTTCAAATTTTGTTAATGTTTTTGCAGCATCAGGTATAGGTTCTCCCATTGGACCATGCTGATTTGACTAGGGGAGAATGATACATTCACCCATGGGACCACGTTGATTTGGCTATGGGTGAATGTCCTGGGGGAAGTCTTTCTCCCATGGGGCCACATTGATTTGGCTAGGTGAGATTTGCCCACGATGCTCACATTGCTTGGTCCAAGATGGAGTGATTTATTTTTTGTAGAGCGAGTTTGATTTGTTTGTCTAATGGGGTTTTTACGTATTAGAGGAAAAACATTTCTAGTCTAATGTTGAGCTATATTGTAGGCTCCATAAATGAAGGGGTTTTTTGTGATGAGGAGCCACCTATTAGGTCTTTGCTCAACATTAGAGCTCTATATAAATGGACAAGCATGTGAGGAGACAAATTATCAACATAGCAAGCCATTCCTTTCTAGTGGAGGAGAAATTCGGCCAAGGAGAAATCTGTTGTTGGGGATCATCTTTTGTCCTATCTTCATCATTCTATCTCTCTTTTGGAGGCTGCACGTGTGATCTATACAACTGAGTTTGATTGAGCTTGACCATCTTGGACCGTAGTGGCACATGTAGACAATTGCCCTTAGTTTGACTTTGATTGCAGAGACACATTAGAACAGTTGACAAGGGTTTGACTGGGTTTATCGCAAGGTCGAGTTTTAGCTTTGATTGCAAGGTTGAGTTTGATTGCACGCTGAGTTTGACCAGGTCATTGACTAGTGTTGACTTGTGATTTTTGATTGGTTTGACCAAGGTTGACTTGCAAATGTTTGACTAGTGTTTTGACTTGTAATATTGACACAAATTTCTAGACAAATTTTTGATTTATAAACCTTGCTTAAAAGACAATTTCTCCTTGAAAAAAGATTGCTGGGTTTTCTCCCAAGGTTGGGTTTCCCAAGGTAAAAATATTGTGTTTATTGTGCATGGCTATCTTTCTATGATCTTTGTTGTTTCCGCTACATTTACAATTGAGATTTTTTGTGTGTAATTATTCAATGATATCAGTGGCATGATAAATATGGTTTGAAAATCATTGGGAAGTAATTATCAGAATATAAAATTGTATTCTACTGCACATGCTATAGAATTTCAACATGGTATACGAGCATTGTTGAAGATCAACCATTGATTTTAGCCTCAAATTTTAGTCTTCAACATCTTGTATAGATTTTGGATCTCTTGTCAACATGGTACCCAGTCACAGATTCTAGAAGACTAGGGTACTCGTCATGGATGAAAATGAGATTCAAAATCATGTGAAGGAAAATGTCCCAAAATCAGAAAATGCTGAGCAGAAATCTAGGCATAAGAAGAATGAAGCAAAGGCTAAGGGGATCTTCATAGATTCCATCAATGACCATTTGATTCCACATGTTCTTGAGTTGAAGTATGCCAAAGAAATATTTGATGACTTGGTGGGATTGTCTGAGAGTAATAATACTAGCAGGAAATTAACCTTGAGGTAGCAACCTCGTTGTATCTTGATGTCCAGATCAGATTTAGTTGCTACTTATCTCATGAAAGTCTCCCTCTTGAGAGATCAACTTAAAGCCATTAGAGATACCATTGATGATGCAAAAACTTGTTGCAGTGACCCTTAATGAATTTCCTTCATGAGATGCATTTGTACAGAGTATTTGTGCACGGGTTGAGCTTCCAAAGTTTGATCAACTTTGGACTGATTGTGTCCAAGAGGGGGTCAGATTGTTGTCCAAAAATCGCTTGCAGAGACCTTAGGATGAAGAATCTCAAGCCTTTGTAGCTCATGCAAGGATAGGAGAAGGAAGAAGAATTTTTGGTAAGATAGATACAAGCGGAAGATCAACTCTAGTTCAAGATCAAAAGGAGAAAGATCTTTCAAAGATCAGGTGCTTCAAATGTCATACATTTGGTCATTATGCTTCCCAGTGTCCTTAGAAGAAAACAAAGGGAAAGTAGCATGCATCAACAACAGATGTTGATGATGATGATGAGCATCTAGCTCAGAAGAAGTAAAAGGAATCTAAACTTGATGAGATTGCAGATGGACTTCGAAAAGAAAATTTTTGTCTTTGCTGTTACTGGCACTATTACAGGCAATAGTGATATTTGTTTTGTGGATAGTGGTGCTTTTGGGTACAGGACAAGTTCACGAGATTCTCTCATAGATTTGACAGAGAAGGATTCAACATTACAGGTGGAATTTGGAAATAATGCCAAGTATGTAGTGAAATTAGTTGGGACAACATCGTGTCAGCCGGAGTATGAAGATTCTCTACACACGAGATATGTATCGTTTGTACCAGGATTGAAGAAGAACCTACCCTCTATTTCAGCGTTGGAGGATAGAGGTTACACAGTGGCATTTGTAGATGGTTAGGTTGTTGTATGGCCTAAGGGCTCGAGCATAGACTCAACAAGAGTGATTGGTGTTCAAGAGGCAGGATTGTACAAATTATTAGGACGTCCAGCCCAAGCATTGGTACGTGAAAATATCAGTTTATGTGAGTTATGGCATCAAAGATTTTCTCACCTATGTTACAAGGCTTTACCAACATTGAGGAAGATGGTTACAGGTCTTCCAGAGCTCTAGGTAGAGCATGAAGGTGTTTGCAGGGGTTGTGCACTTCGCAAGAATGCCAAGGGATCTTTTCCAAATAGTGATAATAGGTCCAAGGGGATCTTGGATCTAGTGCATTTAGATGTATGCAGGCCAATGACAATATGATCTTTGGGTGGCTTCTTGTACTACGTGACTTTCATTGATGATTTCTACCGAAAGACATGAATCTACTTCTCGAAGACCAAGGATGACGTCTTCAATAGGTTACAAGAGTTTAGGGATCAAGTAGAAAACTTTATAGGGAAGAAGCTCAAGGTTTTGAGGTCAGATAATGGAGGAGAGTATACTTCCAAAGACTTCAGCGATTTTTGCAAGGAGGTAGGGATCAAGAGGGAGTGGATAGTTCCTTACAACCCTTAGTAGAATGAGGTTGCGTAAAGGAAGAAAAGGTCCATTATGGAGGTTGTGAAGGTGATGATTCATGATCAAGATTTACCCATGTTCTAATGGGTAGAAGCATTCAACATGACAATTTATGTTTAGAATAGGAGTCGTCATCGAATATTGGAGGACAAGAGTCTTGAGGAGGCATTAGCAGGAGTGAAGCCAAAGGTTAGTGATTTGAGGATCTTTGGTTGTCCAGTATACATCCGCATGCCCAAGTAGAGGAGGAAGAAGTTAGAGCCTTTTGGGAAGAAGGGGACTTTTGTAGGATATAATGAGACTTCAAAGGCCTACAACATCTACATTCCAAGACAACCTCAGATTGAAGTTTGTTAGGATGTCACTTTTGATGAGGAGGTCATCTTTAGGAGGTATAGAGAGTCTTATATAGAGATTGATAGTGAGAAGCAAGAGGCTTCGAGGGATGTGGGTACAGATCCCTTTAGTCCTGCTGTTCATCCTTCAAACTATCAGGAGGAGTTAGCAGAGCCAACAGAGACAATGGACTTGCCTAGAGATGTTGTAGTGACCAGGAAGAGGTCGACATGGCTTTGTGGCACCTTGCAGGATACAAAGAGTTATGTAGCTTCAAGTGGTACCTTCAAGGAGAGTAAACGACCACTAAGGTTCTTGAATTATACAACATTGATGAGGTACATCATTGATTCCGAACATTCCAGTTATGAGGAGGCAACAAGCCAGCAGGTTTGGAAGGATGCTATGATGGAGGAGCATCAGTCCATCATGAAGAATGATGTGTGTGAGATAGTTTCGAGACTAGAAGGGAAGTTAGTAGTGACTTCCAAGTGGATCTGTAAGATCAAGCATGTGGTAGGTGACAACATCAAGAAGTACAAAGCGAGGTTTGTGGCAAGAGGGTTCTTCTAGAAAGGGGGAGAGGACTATTAAGAGACTTTTGCTTCAGCCTCCAGGTACACTTCCTTGAGAATTATTGTTTCTCTTTCTTCAATTATGGGTTGTTAGTGACATTAGATGGATGTAAAGGTCATGTTCCTCAATGGTGTGATTGAGGAGGAAGTGTAGATAGAGCAATTTAGGGATTTGTGATACATGGGAAGGAGTCCCATGTTTGCAGATTGAAGAAGGCTTTGTACGAACTCAAGTAGGCTCCAATCACATGGTATTCTGGGATTAATGGAATACTATTGCACGCATTTTGTCAAAGTTCCAAGCAGGTTTACCAATTTTTTCAAACATTGAGACCATCAACCATCAACTATTGTGTCATTGTAAACCCATTTTGCAAATTTTTAATGTAAATGATGCTAGTAAGACCATGTATGTAACAACCTAGGTAAGCCTTTTATTTAGGTGAATATTTCATCCTAGGAGGTTTTTCGTCTCACAAATTTATTTGTGTTTCTAAACACGAATGGTTGGAAGAGTTCTTCCCTCCAATCTCATCCTAAAGCTAGGGTGGAATTTGTCGTCAAAGTCTTATGTGAGTCCTAGTGCTTTAGTCAAGTCTTCTGTAAAAGTGATTTGGGAGTAATTTAAGTTATCTGGCTAAATTATTTTATTACAAGGCACTTGGTGTTCCTACTTTGTGGGTTGAATTATGTAAAATATTATGTAAAAATATTTTAGTGCATGGCCCTCATACTTAGATATCAGAGCTAAAATTTTAGAAGGTGAAAACAATAATTAATTCCCTCAAGTGTCAATTAATTAATTTTTTCTGGCAAAAATTAAATTAATCTTCAGCCAGAAAATTAATTAATTAGAGTCAAATTTAGAGTCTTAGAGAAATTAAATGCTCCAAGTGGAAAAATTTATGGGTATCAAAGAAATAATTTTTGAAGGTCCCCCCACAAAGGGAATATTTGAAATTTCAAGAAAAATTGGAGCCTTAGGCCTTGATGGTTAAGTCAACTCAAAATAATTAATTTTGAGTTAATAAAAAATGAGCTAATTAGATTCTCCAAGTGGAAAAATTCGTGGGTATCAAATAAATTAATTTTTGGAGGTCCCCCACTAAGGGAATATTGGAAATTTCAAGAAAATTAGACTTTGGGCTTTGGCGGTTAACTCAAAGTCAAAATTTTGAGGAAATTAACTCAAAATAATTAATTTTGAGCTAATAAAAAATGGGTTGAATAAGAAATTTGAAAATTCTTCAAAAATAAATATTTTCAACGGTGGAGATTAAAAGATCAAATATTTTTTGACGGCTGAGATTATTTTGATGGGGATCAAGCCAACTAGCCGTTATTTTTTCACTTGGAGGATTTATCTATAAATCGAGAGTTATTTGTGTCTTAAGCCATCTGATGTTTGGCTAATGTAATTCTGTAGAAAAGCTTATGTAATGCTATTGTCCCGTTGGGGACCTTTATTGAATCATAATAAAGACTTCCGGGTACAGTGCAAGGTATCTATTATCTGCTCATTTGTGGTATGTGCTGGGTACGAACATTCCTATATTGTGTTTAAATTTTAATTAAAGTGTTAGTTCGTTGTAGATTATATGAACACTATTGACAAGTTTTGGGCTTATCTTAGATGATCCGATTCATTGTTGTTCTAATGATTTATATGTGAAGAATTATATAGTGTTCGTAGGTTCCCTAGTGCTTGGGCTCTAAGTTCACAAACTGTGGATGTAGGCTGACTTTGTTTGGAGTCTTGGACTTCAAATATTTTTATGGTTTATCTAACTTTGCTAACGCTGTAGCTTGCATTTATTCTTCAAAGTACACTTTGCCATTTATTAAAAAATATTAAAAAAATTTATTTCTCAAAATTCCTTTTAAAAGCGTTTTATATTTCTAAAATTGTAAATAAATTTGTATAATATATTTTGTAAATTGTATTTTCTAACTAGGGTTTTTGGAGTTTGTAAGATTTTTGTATATATTGGGGTTTTGGGTATTTGTAAATTCATTTGTGCAAGTGAGATCAAGTGAAAAGAGCTGGATTTGGGTATTTGTAAATTCATTTGTGCAAGTGAGATCAAGTGAAAAGAGCTGGATTAGAGCTAGATCTAGGCCCCTGAGGGTAAGATCTAGTCTCCAAATTTTTTGCAAGGCTAGCCATTGAAGGTTTTGCAGCAAAATTTAAGATCAGAAGCAAATAATTTTTTCAGAGCAGGGGTTTCAAGTTTTATTGCTCTTAGGACTGGATCTTCCCTCTCCAAGCCCTATGTCATCCTCTCCATCCCCTGCGTTATCCTTTTAGGGTCCGCGTCACCTCTGTAGGCCTCCTCGATGTCAGTGTCAACCTCTTCCTCTTCTGCGTCTACTCCTTGACCCAACGTCATCTTTTTCAGCCCTTCTAGGGCTTGCCGTGGCCCTTAGGCCACTCGGCCTCCTTCTATCTCCCCTTTCTCGGCTTCCTTATCCCTCCATTAACCCTCCTGCCCTCATCCTCTCTCACTCCTCTCCTCCTTGACCCTCTCTCCATTCCATTTCCCCTCGTATCCTCTAGCCGCATCCCTCCAAGGGCTTGCGGCAGGCCTTGTAGGTGCTTCTAAACGCTAGGACGTAGGCTCTATGACCTTGCCCAAGCCCTCGACCTCCCCTTTTGCCTAGCCACAACCCTTGTGGGACATACGACAACCCTTTGTGGGCCTCTTTTCCCTCATGACAAGCTTATTTGGCCTTTTTCCTTGAGCCGCTAGGCCTTACAGGCCCTTTCTAGCCCAATGCTAGCCCTATTGGGCCTAGTGCTAACCCCTTCTAGCCCTAATTTGCCCTCTTTTCCATCTTTGTCGGTAAGTTTGATTTTAGGACTAAATACTTGGTGGTTTCGCTGGGAGAATTTTTTTCAAATTGTTGATTTGGGATAGCATCGGATGTGCTCTAAGCTTCAAATTTTGCAGGGAGGCTTGAGCACTGGGATTCCAAAGAACCTAGAAAGTGTTTTGGGAAATTCCACCCAGAAGTGATTTTATTAAAATAATTAATATTTTAATGGGGTTCCTAAGTCTAAACTTAGGAAAATTAAAATATTAATGGGTATTAATCTAATTAGGGGTGAAACTTCAAGAAAAAGCCATGGATCAAGCCAAAACGATTAGTCTTTAGTTGTCCAACATGAAGATATAAGAAGGGGCTTGAGGGTCATTTGGAAAACACATAAAGAGATTGAAAAAATCGATTTTCTGAAGTGAGAAGTTCTCAGGAGGAAAATCGATTGAGGAGATCTTGCAACAGAGGGGCAGTGAGAATCCAGGAGAAGGAATTTTTGAAGAGTACCAGGTAGAGAGAGAATAGAAATACGTCCAGAGGAACGCTGACACTGGCCTATGCAGTGTTGATGGAGAGGCAGTGAGGGGAAGTTGAGTTCCTGCTGAGGGAAGTTGAAGTTCAGTTGTCGGAAGCTAGGGTGTGAGCCTGGTAGGTAGAAAAGTCGTTTTCTCAGCCAGCAAAGGATCTAGAGGAGAGGCAACATAATACCCAGGAGGGGTGACACAAAAGCCACCCAAGGTGACACAGTTCTGCGTAGAGGCCATGCAGAGGGTGACGCAGAGCCTCTAGAGCTGAAGGATCAATCATTGATTCTCTAGTGACAGGGTGAGATCATTTCACCAGTCCTTTATTCAGTATTCTCTGTGTAACGGATTGCTAGTTGAGCATCCTAGAATTGTACTTCGAATTTTCTCCTGCATAATAATAAACTGTCAGAGCTGCTGCATTGGTTTTCCCACATTGGGTTTTTCTGGAGACTATTTGTCCAAAAATAACTGTCCCATGTGTTGTATTTTTCTTTCTTGCTCAATGTTTTGTTTCTGCATATATGTAAATTAAGTGAAGGCTGCAGATGTATTTGCTTCAATATTTACCGTAGAACACAGTAAATAACTTGCATGATTTAATCAAGTAGGAGAAGTAACATTAGTTTGCTGCAGTAGGGATTCCAGCTTATGGATTTTCACACAAAGTTGGTGTTATAAGGTGCCAAGTGCTTTGGAAAATTTTTGGGCAACTTGGGCAAATGATCTACAAGGCCTTGAGCCTAGGGTTTTCTCTCTAAACCCTTACCTTGTCACTGTTTTGCTAGAGCTCTCAGAATCATTTGTAAAAGTGGTAAAATTCATGATTAAATGCCCTAAAAATCACTTCTAAATAATCTAAACACACTAATAAAAATTTGCTAGTGTTTTGGTTACTTGGGCATTGATTATCTAGCTTAGATCTAATCTCTTGTTTGCTGGAATATCTCTGCATAATTACTAGATTAGATCTGATATGTTTTGAATATTACATCTTAAGAAGGCCTAGAAACTCATAATTGCGCATTGGTAAATTTGTTTCAGCGTCTAGAAAGTTTTGGGCATATTTTGGCGCAAATTATTGCACTAGTAGCTCAATGATAGCATACTTTTCTTACTGCTGTTATAAGAGTTTCCAGATCTGATATACGCTGAATAATTCATCATAAGTGGGTTAGTTAGCTTGTGTTTTCAATTGACAGGTTTCTTGGCATTTCATTGAACATAACTGGCTTCACATGCTTGATAATTTCTTAATCTAAATTAGTTTCTTTGCTGCTGTCATAAAAGTTATATAATTGTCCATTGGAACACAAGTAACATAAGATCTATCTTTTTGAATGCTCTATAGATCATAGTTTCTCTTGTCTCATGTTTTGTAGCAATTTGACTAACACATTTGTTGATTGAGTTGATCTATAAATTCACAACTAATAAGCATTCTCTAAAAGCACTCTAATCTTAAATCTTTGGGCATCTTGATATCTTGTGTTCTAAGTCATTATATCTAACTCTGTTAACAAGTGGCATTGCAATATCTTGATATAATTGTGATATAAGGCATTAAGGGGTCTATTTGATTGTCTTGGCATTTAAGGCTTTATTAAGCATCTCTCAATAAGTAGTGTTATCTAAAGAATATAATCTTGGCATAGTCATCATTGAAATACTTTGTCTTTGTTGATTATCTTAGGCTAATTGTTGAGTTTGATTATCATCTTTAGTCGAGTATTCTGTGAATTGGTTGACATTGACACTGAGTTAATTGGCACTTGTTTTTGGTTGTAAGATTGCATATATTTTATGGATAAGTACTCTTGTCACTAACGATTCATCATAACTTAAAGTACTTCAACTTTAAGCTAATCTTAAACCAAGAATCTCACTCATAATGATTACACAAGCATTCTAGGATTTACTTGCACTAATAATTTACCTCCAGGCACAACCTTGGTTCATAGACTTGTAGGACCACCCTCTCTCACCTAAATGAGGGATTCAACACCTTTTTAGTGGTTAACACAGTAACCTTGCAGTGGTCAGAGCCAAAGTCTCTGCGGTGTCGGAGGCACTAGGTGGTTGGAACATAGGGGGATTTATCATTAATCCAAACTTTGCTTGCTTTCCGTTAGCTTCCATACCATAACCTACTCTAAAGATTGGTCTCAAAACAATTAAGAGGGAGGTTCCATTTAGACTAGGCATATAACTTAAAAGCAACCAAGATCCTTGCATTACACTTAGATCTTAGGACTTGCATCTCATATAGGTTAGTGAAGCATTTAAGCAACAATTGTCCATCCGGTTACTTGGTCCTAATTTAATAATAAGCAATAATTTTGACTCCATAGGGCACTAATCTCATATTTAAATCTAATCTAATCTTGCTAAATTTAACCAAGTAGCTAGGCCACTCAACTGCCTCCCGAACTTGTTTGCCCTTCGCATTCACATTTCCATAACGACTATCCCCCATAGCCTGCCATTGAGAGATAGCTAAAACAGAGTGGGTGGGGATCAAAGTGACAACCCCGCCCTGAGCCATTGTCATGGTGCCTATACAATCTAAGCGACCACATTTTCTGGCGCCATTGGTGGGGACCAATTTATTGGACCTTGGCTTTGTGACAGTCGTCTTAATCAACCTCATCTTCTCATTTTCTCATCATTCCTTATATCTCTTCATCTTTTCATCACCTTGTCTTTTTTCCTCTCACTAATTATTTCATCCGCACCTTTAGCACTTGGACATTTCAGTTGGTTTCTTGTTTGGGTGGCGACTCCCCTTATTCCTCTATTTACAAAAGCTTATACTAGAAGAAATCTTGGTAGCTTGGTTAACCCCGCTGTTGGAGCTTCGTTAAGAAAATTACATTCTAGTAAATATTTAATCTTCCTCAGACAGGAAGCTCTCCTTGATATCCATTGCTTCTACTTGACTAACTATTGATTTTCTGCATTTTAGAGTTTAGAGTTAGATTCATGTTCAAGTGGCGACTCCATTTCTTCTATTTTCTGCAAGAATTTTTGCTAGAAGCCCTCTTCTTGTAGACTTCTTGCTTATCTTGAACATAGACCTCTCCCTGATATCCATTTGCTCTCAAGTGAACAAGTCATCATAGATGACTTGCTTGCTCCTTGTAGTTTTACTAACATTCAGGGTTATCCCATGATATTTCAGAGAAAGCCATTGATAATTTACCTTCTTTTCAAGGCAATGGTGCAATTAATGCTAATGATCATGTCAAGAAATTTAATCTTTGTGGTGCATCAGTACTAACTATAATCGTGAAGCATTAAGATGCAGCGCTTTGTCTTTTCCTAGGAAGATGATGCTATGGATTGGTTTCATGATTTTTCAAATGATTTTTTTGATTGTTTGCAAGCTATAATCAATGCCTTTATTAATGAATATGAAGATAAGAAGGATGAAAAGGGTTTACTTCGCGCGATTTACAATATGAAAAAGAATGAAGATGAGACTATTAAAGAATCTAATTGGAGATTCAATGGCATTATCTCAAGATTACAAGCCTCCTGATAGGATTTTGTTAGACCATCACATTGATGCATTTGATGCTGACACTTTTATGAGTTGATGTGTGGGAAACCCATTAATGTAAGGATTGCTCAGAGTTTGGCTGAGGAATTAGAAAATGACAAGAAAGCATCCAAGAAGTTTGGGATTCCAGGTATTAAAGAAGAGGAAAGTGATCCTATTAAAGAACTTGTTCAAAGCATTAAAAGTATGCAGGTTGAGCATAAAATCAAGTCATTGTCATGCAAAATCATCTAATTAATATAGAGGGTCTCAAGAGAATGAGCTGCAGGAGAATAATGATCAATCTTGGCCATATTGCAGTACTTGTGAAAGTTTTCATGATGAATCTACTTTTGCTTTTGCAAAAGGAATCTGGATAGTGGCATTGCAGGGACAAGTGGCCAAATTAACAATATTATTGAAGAATGACGTTGCTTTCCTATGGAAGATCATGATAAGCAACTTGTTAAGGAATTAACTCAAATGATCAAAGACATGCAATCTAGTCAAACAATATTAATAGCATATCGCACTAGAGAAATGAGTTCCATGAGGAACAAGTTACAGGCAATGGAAATTACTTAGCATAATCAAGGGGTCAATTTTTAGAACACTATAGAGACCATGAAGGATGATCACGCACAACAAATAAGAACAATGGAAGAAAAACAATTATAGGTAATCAGTGCCATGGAGATTAACTACTCTAACAAGATAAAGACCATGGAGCACAAGCACACACAGGAAATGAAAGCCTTGGAAGCTAAGCATTTCACTCGTCGAGACAGATTCGTGAAGACAAAAGTCAATCAAGCAAAATTAATAGTAAGACATCCCAAGGAAATGAGTTCCATGCAGAGGAAGTTGGAAGAAATAGAAAAATTACAAAAGTTGCAGCTTAATGTAGAACTTTCAACAGATCACAGTACTTCCAACTCGCTGATCCAAGACTCGTCTTGTTATGAGGCAGTCACATATCCCGTTTAGGTGCAGAATGAGGGGAGTTAGGTCACAAATGCCTTCGACATTCTATCCTGCCATCTTTAGCATCATGCATGCAGGTCCACATTAATCACATCATCACCATCATGATGATCTGCCAAGAAGAAACAAAGAAAAAGATAACGCCAAGCTTCCATGGTCTGCGCCATATGAAAGAAATGAGAAAAGAAGAAGAAAGAGTTTTGATGCATTTGATGGTCGAGAGCAGCTCAATATTCAGATAAGTCAAAGTCTTAGCATTTTCAGAATTCATTATGCACATTCGAGAAACAACCCACAGATTTGCCGGAGAGTCGACAGATGCCCATTATGCACTATGTTGAAGACATCTGATGCCGTGGGGTATCTTTGTATAGTATCTCTGACCCTACTCCTTTTTTAATTCATGTCATTAGTTAGTTTATGCACTTATGTTTTCGTATCTTTATATTTTCCAGTTTCGTAGAGTAGACTTCTTTTATTCTAGCGGATTTTCTATGTATGCATGGTGATTTTGATTTTGAATGGATATCTATTTGATGGATTTCTGTTTTCTTGGATGCATGATTCTAAGATTGTCATGTTACTTCATGGAAGCAACGTGTCCCCATATGGAGCCAGATGTTGCACACATTTTGTTAGAGTTCCAAGGAAGCAAGTGTACCAATTTCTTCAATGATCGAGATCATCAACCATAAGTTATTGTGTCATTGTAAACCCATTTTGCAAATTTTTAATGTAAATGATGCTAGTAAGACCATGTATGTAACAACCTAGGTAAGCCTTTTATTTTGGCGAAAATTTCATCTTAGGAGGTTTTTCGTCTCACTGATTCATCTGTCTCTAAACACTATTTTTTGGCAGAGTTTTTCCCGACAACCTCACCCTAAAGTTAGGGTGGAATTTGTCATCAAAGTCTTAGGTGAATCCTAATGTTTTAATCGAGTCTTCTGTAAAAGTAATTTGAGAATAATTTAAGTTAATTGAAATTTTTTTTTTATTACAAGTCACTTGGTCTACTAGATCATATTGTGTCGCAGAATTGGGTAAATATTTTGAGTGTCTATAATAAATGGGTGTTCCCCCTTTTAGGGTTGAATTATGTAAAATCTTGTGTAAAAATATTTTAGTGCAAAAATTAATATAATCCTAAGCCATAAAATTAATTAATTAGAGTCAATTTTAGAGAATTAGAGAAATTAAATTCTCCAAGTGGAAAAATTCGTGGGTATCAAAGAAATTAATTTTTGGAGGTCCCCCACCAAAGTAATATTGGAAATTTCAAGAAAATTAAACCCTGGGCCTTGGCAGTTAACTCGAAGTCAAAATTTTGAGGAAATTAACTCAAAATAATTAATTTTGAGCTAATAAAAAATGGGTTGAATAAGAAATTCGAAAATTCCTCAAAAATAAATATTTTCAACAGTGGAGATTAAAAGATGATCAAATATTTTTCGACGGCCGAGATTATTTTGACGATGATCAAGCCAACTAGCCTTTTTTTTCACTTGGAAGATTTATCTATAAATTGAGAGTCATTTGTGTCTCAAGGGAGAGTCATTTGTGTCTCAAGCCATTTGATGTTTGGCTAATGTATTTCTACAAAAAAGCTGATGCAACACTACTGTCCCACTAGGAACGTTTTTTGGGTCATAATAAAGACTTTGGGGTACAACTCATGGTGTGTATTGTCTGCTGATTTGTGGTATGCACTGGGCATGAACATTCCTATATTGTGTTTACATTTTAATTAAACCGTTATTTCATTATAGATGATAGGATCACTCTATTGATAAGTTTTGGGTTTATCTTAGATGATTCGATTCATTGTTGTTCGAACGGTTTATACGTGAAGAATGATATAGTGTTTGCAGGTTCTCTAGTGCTTGGGCTCCAAGTTCACGAACTATGGATGTAGGTGACCTTGTTTGGACTTCAAATATTTTTATGGTTTATCAAACTTCGCAAGGCTGTAACTTGCATTTATTCTTCAAAGTACACTAAGCCATTTATCAAAAAAGCTTTAAAAAAATTATTTCTCAAAATTCGTCTTAAAAACATTGTATATTTGTACATTTGTAAATAAATTTGTATAATATATTTTTTTATAACTGGGTTTTTTGGGGTTTTTAAGATTTCTGTATATATTGGGGTTTTGGATATTTGTAAATTCATTTGTGCAGGTGAGATCAAGTGAAAAGAGCTAGATTATAGCTAGATCTAGGCCCTTGAGGGTAAGATCTAGGCTCCAAAATTTTTGCAGGGCCAACCATTGAAGATTTTGCAGCAAAATTAAAGATCTGAAGCAAATAGTTTTTCTAGAGTAGGGGTTTCAATTAGGGATCTCAGGCCTAGATCTGTCCTCTCCAAGCCCCGTGTCATCCTCTTCATCCCATGTGTCAACCTTTTTAGGGCTTGCATCACCTCTCTAGGCCTCCTGGAGGCTAGCGTCAGGCCTCCTCCTCTTCTGCGTCTGCTCCTTGAGGCCCAACATCATCTTTTTTGGCCCTTCTAGGGCTGGCTGTGACCCTTAGGCCACTCAACCTCCCTTTGTTCCCCTTTCTCGACCTCCTTATTCCTCCGTTAGCCCCTTCTTCTCTGATCCGCTGTCACTCCTCTCGTCCTCGACCCTCTCTCCCTTCCCTTTCCCCTCTTATCCCCTAGCCGCAACCCTCCAAGGGATTGCGGTAGGCCATTTAGGCCTCTAAATCTCGGGCCATAGGCTCTAGGGCCTTGCCCAAGCCCTCAACCTCCTCTTTTGCCTAGCCGTAGCCCTTGTGGGGCCTACTACAAACCTTTGTAGGCCTCTTTTCCCTCACAACAGACCTATTTGGCCTTTTCACTTGAGCTGCTACACCTTATAGGCCCTTTCTAGCCCAATGCTAGCCCTATTGGGCCTAGTGCTAGCCCCTTCTAGCCCTAATTTGCCCTCTTTTCCATCTCTGTCAGAAAGATTGATTTTGGGACTGAATACTTTGTGGGTTTTTGTAGGGAGAAATTGTTTCAAAGTTCGTGTTTTCAGGTGCCAAGTGCATTGGAAAATTTTTGGGCAACTTGGGCAAATTATATACAAGGCCTTAGGCCTAGGGTTTGCTCTCTAAACCCTTACTTTGTCACTATTTTTCTACCACTCTCTGAATCATTCATAACAATGGTAAAATTCATGATTAAATGCCCAAAAAATCACTTCTAAATAATCTAAACACACTAATAAAAATTTGTTGTTTTTGGCTACTTGAGCATTGAATATCTAGCTTAGATCTAATCACTTGTTTGCTGGAATATCTCTGCATATTCACTAGATCAGATCTGATATATTCTGAATATTGCATCTTAAGAAGACCTAGAAACTCATAATTTCACATTGGTAAATTTGTTTCAACATCTAGAAAGTTTTGGGCATATTTTGGCACAAGTTATTTTGCACTGGTAGCTCACTGATTGCATACTTTTCTTACTGCTGTAACAAAAGTTTCTAGATCTGATACACATTGAATAATTCATCATAAGTGGGTTAGTTAGCTTGTGTTATCAATTGGCAAGTTTCTTGGCATTTCATTGATCATAATTGGCTTCACATGCTTGATAATTTCTTTGCTGTTGTCCTAAAAGTTAAATAGTTGTTCATTGAAACACAAGTAACATAATATCTATCTTTTTTCATGCTATATAGATCATAGTTGCTCTTGTCTAATGTTTAGTAGCAATCTGACTAACACATTTGTTGATTGAGTTGATCTACAAATTCACACCTAATAAGTTCTCTGTCAAAGCACAATAATCTTAAATCTTTGGGCATCTTGATATCTTGTGTTCTAAGTCATTATATCTAACTGTGTTAACAAGTGGCATTTGAATATCTTGATATAATTGCAATATAAAGCATTAAATGATCTATTTGATTGTCTTGGCATTTAAGGCTTTATCAAGCATCTCTCAATAATTGGCGTTATCTAAAGAATATAATCTTGGCATAGTCATCATTGGAATATTTTGTCTTTGTTGATGATCTTTGGCGAATTGTTGAGTTTGATTATCATCTTTAGTCGAGCATTCTATGAATTGGTTAACATTGCCACTGAGTTAATTGGCACTTCTTTTTTTGGTTTTAAGATTGTATATAATTTATTGATAAATACTCTTGTCACTAACGATTCATCATAACTTAAAGTATTTAAACTTTAAGCCAATCTTGAACGAAGAATCTCACTCATAATCATTCTAGAATTTACTTGCACTAATAATTTACCTCCAAACACAAGTTTGGTTGATAGACTTCTAGGGCCACCCTTTTTCACCCAGCTTGGGGATTCAAGGTCTTTTTAGTGGTTAACACAGTGACCTTGTAGTCGTCAGAGTCACAATCTCTGCAACGCTGGAGGCATTAGGTGGTTGGAACACAGGGGGAGGTATCGTTAATCAATCCTCTGCTTTTTTCCGTTGGCTTCCATCCCACAACCTACTCTAAAGACTGGTCTCAAAACAATTAAGAGGGAGTTTCCATTTAGACTATGCATATAACTTAAAAGCAACCAAGATGCTTGCATTACACTTAGATCTTAGGTCTTACATCTCATATAGGTTAGTGAAGCATTTAAGCAACAATTGTCCATCCGGTTACTTAGTCCTAATTTAATAATAAGCAAGAATTTTGACTCCATAAGGCATTGGTCTCATATTTAAATCTTACCTAATCTTTTAGATCTAGTTGAATTTAACCAAGTAACTAGGCCACTCAACTGTGTCTCCCAGACTTGTTTGTCCTTTGCCTTCACATTTCCATAGGGACTACCCCCCATAGCCTGCTGTTGGGTGACAACTAAAACTGAGTGGGCGAGGGTCATAGTGACGGCCCCCGCCCTGAGTCGTTGTCGCGGTGCCTATACAAGCTGAGCGACAACAGATACTTAATGAATTTGGGCTTCACCAAGAGTGATGTGGAAACTAAACTTTACTTCATCGATGTTGATGGTGATCCTTTGATCTCGCTGTTGTATGTTGATGATATTTTGCTTATTGGGGTAGATAGGCTCATTGTCGGGTGCAAGGAGGAGTTGGCTTTAGAGTTCGAGATGAGCAATCTTGTCTTGATGCATTATTTCTTGGGATATGAGATGTGGTAGAGGCCAAGTGAGATCTTCTTTGGTTAAGGAAATACCTAGTTCAAATCTTGAGGAGATTTGGTATGGATTGCAAGTCCATCCTATGGTGACAAATTTGAAAAACCTGAGTGATTCCGCTTCAGATTCAGATTTGGTCGATCTTGCCATGTACATACAATTTATTGGATCCTTGATGTACCTAGTTAACACCATGCTAGATATTTGCTTTGCAGTGAGCACCCTAAGCCATTTTATTTGTTAGCTAAGGCATGTACATTCAGTTGCAGTGAAGCATGTATTGAGGTACTTGCGTGGTACAGTTGGATATTGTCTGAGATATGTCTAAGGTGGTGAAGTGAGGATGTAGGGATATAATGATTTTGATTGGGCCGGGAATGTAGTGGACAAAAATAGCTCCTCGGGGTGCTGCTTTAGCTTGGGATCAGTTATGATATCCCGATTTAGCTGGAAGCAAACTTTTTCCGCTTTGATTATAGCAGAAGCAGATTATATTGCATCCAATGTTGCAAGTCAAGAAACAATGTGGCTTCAAAAGGTACTTGCAGGACTATTTGATCTTGCGCTAGAGACGACCTTGATATATTATGATAATCAAAGTTTTGTCAAGCTTTCAATGAATCCAGTATTTCGTGATAGGACGAAGCACCTTAAGATCAAATATCACTTCCTTCGAGACATGGTGCAGAAGGGAGCAGCGAAGCTCTAGTACATATCCACAGTTGAGCAGATTGCAAACATTCTCACCAAGCCTTTGTCTAGGGAGAAGTTTGTATACTTTATAGACAACCTTGGCGTGATGTAGAATGTCTCTCTCGCTAAGAGGGAGTGTTGTTGTTTTTGTAATATTGATAGATGTTCTCCCATGGGGTCATGCTGATTTGACTAGGGGAGAATGATACATTAACCCATGGGGCCATGCTTTGGCTAGGGGTGAATGGCCAAGGGGCAGTCTTTCTCCCATGGGGTCATTTTGATTTAGCTAGGGAAGATTTGTAATATACCCAATTGCTTGAACATGGAGATGTCTTTCCTACTAGCCTAACTTGTCTCCTTTAGCCTAGTAAAGCGGAAATTGTTAGGGGGACAAAGAAATTTTGGCCTAACTCTACTTTATAATATTATTAATAAAAAGGGGGAAATTATTAAGTAAATAAAAAAGGGGGTTTCTAGAATATTGGAGAAGATCCCACAAAATCTTTTAAAGGGGAAAGGAGGTCATTTCTTAGGCATATGGATTTGTCATTATTTGGGGAGGAATGACTGGGGCTCAAGGGAGTCTAGTAAGAGGCTTTCAAGAGAAGTTCTCCAATGAGTTTCGGTGGACTTAGAGTGCCACCCTAGCTGGTACTTCAGCTGATTTCTGTGGACCAAGAGTGCCACCCTAGTTGGCTTGTGGGGAGATCATTCAGATTTCCATTTATGCTTAAAGTTGCAGGTTATTTTGGATCAGTTTCTCAGAGGGCTAAATTGATATTAATTTGGCATAGGTCAAATTGCTAAAGCTGGGTCGAGTTTCATTTGCAATTGTTTTCTGAGGGCTGAGTTATTCATCTGATTTCCAAAGGTCGAGTTCCTCATTAGGGCCGAGTCTCTTTCCTAGAGGCTGAGTTGACCAATTGGAGGTCGAGTTACTCATCGGATTCCTCGAGGACGAGTTATTCTTATTCCTTTTGTGGCCGAATTCCTTGTTATTGAGGGCTGAATTGCTTGATATTTTTGGAGGCTGAATTGCATCAAGATTGGAGGCTGAGTTGCTATATTCCTTGGAGGTTGGGTTGATTAGATTTCTTGGAAGCTAAGTTGTTCGTAGCTGGAGGTTGAATTCATCTTTTAGAGGTCAAGTTACTCATTTGAGGAACATAACTAGCAAAACTAACAATGTAGTTGCTTGTTGGTTGGATATCAATTTCGTTGGGGAAATACTCTAAGAGCATATTTTCTGGGGAGCATTGGGGGTCAGATCTTCTGCAAGCAGTAGCGGGTTTGGGAAATAAATGTAGTAGCTCGAGAACCCAACTTCTAAATAGCAGATTTCTAGTTTATTCTTATGCTAGATTGGTATAGCGGAAGCTTTGGGTAAGTATGGTTTTGTTAACAGGCTTACTAGGGGTGCGTGATCATGTTGATGCTGGCGAATCCGACTCCGACTCGGCCGAGGGTTAACTTCGACTCCGACTCGGCCGAGGGTCAACTCCGACTCCAACTCGGTACCGACTCGACCGACTCGATTTCAATAACTCGGTTGTTGCAAAAAATACATTAAATATTAATTTTTTTTATAAAAACACATAATTTTAAAGATTTTCATTCATGTTTCCAAACACACAACATTAGAATTTAGATAGAAGACAACATATGATCAAAGTAGGCTCATGAATATATCCATTACATCAAAATGGCACCCAGTGCACTGTCTAATACATACACGATGATGATATAGAGATCAAAACAAAAACATATAACCAAGGAGGCTATAAATGGCCTCTACAACAAAAGTCTGTGACCAGTACTATTGGCTACTGCTAGAGTTGCCAACATCATCTGGCTCAGTGTTACTTGGGAGCGGGAGTGAAAGCGGGGAGCGAGAGCGAAAATGAGAGTGGGAGCGACATTTTCAGAAGCTCCCGGTTTGGGAGAAAATCCTGGAGGAGTTCGACAACCAATGTCACTAACATCAAGTTACATAGAGGGATTGGTGCTCTTGATTAAATACGAGTTCCACACCCTAATACATGACAAAATTCAATGGAAACATTGCAATCCCCCAATCCCGAAATCCTGAAAAACTGATAAGTCTGCTGGATTTTGAATGAAATCTAAAATTCTACTTTCTCCTTATGAAATCCA
Source organism: Pinus taeda (assembly GCA_000404065.3). Lineage (NCBI taxonomy): Eukaryota > Viridiplantae > Streptophyta > Pinopsida > Pinales > Pinaceae > Pinus > Pinus taeda. The sequence continues at coordinate 660,238 of APFE031625391.1, read as the reverse complement.
ATGAGGCCGGAACCACTCTCAAACATCCCGAGTCATTTCATGGTAATGTTAAAAATTTAAGTAAAAGTGAATTACCATGAATAGCATATCAATACTAGGAGAGGGGAATGGACCCCAAAGACTAACAAACCAATTAATAAAACCATTTGGAGTCCCCCACACTCAGAAAAAACATAAAAAAATAAAAAAAATTGCATTTTTGGGGGTTCACTGGCCGCTTTCCTTGACCTGGCCGGGTTGATATGGACTTGGCCGAGCCGACCAAGTTAATACCGAGCCAGCCAAGTCATGCAATGACTCGGCTGGCTCGGTATTAACTCGGCCGGTTGAACCGGGCAACCCCCGAGTTGAAATTTTTTTGGCCGACTCGGACCAACTCGGCCGAGTCGGTTCCGAGCCAGCCGGGTTTAAAAACATTGAGCAGCATTGAGATGATGTGGAAATGTGCTGAATATCTCTACATACTTGTTTCGGATCTAGGGATTTTTATGATGTATAGTTTGTTGCACCGTGGGAAATAATTGGCAAGAGGTATTGGGATTGATAGTATCCTATTGATGCAGCAAAAATTCTTCAGATTCATTTGGGATCCTGGTATTGAGGTTGGAATCGCTTGGGGTGAAGCAATTTTGGGAGGGGAGGACTATAATGCCCCTTTTTCTTAGTATTGGGAACATAGACTAAGTCAGTAGCCTAGCCATTCCCATAGGCTACAGATTAAAAGTAATGATGAAATATTAGGGAATTAGTTAATTAAAAGTGATTAAGGAAGCCTAGCCATTCCCATAGGCTACAGATTAAAAGTAACGATGAAATAATAGGGAATTAGTTAATTAAAAGTGACTAAGGAAAATAAGAATATTATAAGTTGCTTTATTAAATGAAGAAAACAATGCATGGTATTCGGATGACCCATGGCATTTGGATAACCCATGGTAATTGCCCATGGTTTTTTGATAGTCCATGACTATAAAAAGAGATGTGAGCTCACTCCTTAGGTATGCATTTGGATTACTGTCTTGTTATTGAGTTGAGCTCTTGAAGCTTGTCTGGGTGAGAGCCTGTATGAAACTGGTTTAGTTTCGGTGGAGAGTGATCCACCCTAGCTGATCCAGTCAAAGGGAATCAATATCGAGACCATATACTGTAGTCACTCGAAAAAAGAGGGATCGAATTAGATCCACTTACCAGGGCTTAACATAGGGATCACGAGGAGAGGTCAATCAGATCTCTCACAGGTGCATAACGCTTGGAGAAGCAAGATTTAGGATGCCAAGTTCTGTGTTTTCTGCAATCATCTTTGGAGGTCACAACGTCAATTTACTATCCAATTAAGCATGCCATATAGCGGGGGTTATTTACAGATCTGTTCCAGGTTCGGGAACTGAAGCATTGACATGTAATTTCATATTCCATTTAATAAAAGTAAGGCTGTGTTTTTGATAATTATTATGCTTTGTGTTTGTCTTTCCGTATGCAAAGTGCCATGGTTTAACTGTTTGATGTAATTTCTTAATCAAAATTTATAGAAGGGTTGATAAAATACGCATATTCTTAAGAGGGTTATTACAGTGTCCCAAAATGAAAGGGATATTACAGTTTGTTCCTCATAAGAGCATTTGGTGCTCAAAGGCCACCTTTGCCATTAAAAATTAGATTTGTGTGTAATAATATCTGTGAAGTTGATGGTTTGGATCAAAATCCATACATTCATGTAGAGTTTTTAATTTCAGTGAAGCAACAATCTGAACGAGGATCTGACTTTAACCTGAGAAGTTTGCTTGCACACGCTTCTGGTGTCTATTTGTAGTGATTCTGGGAATTTTGAAAGAGTTTACATGGATGATTTTGGAGCCTATGAACTCAATGCAATTGACAGAATTTGATTTTCAAAGATTGTGGGTACAAAAATGTGTATTAAGAATTTTCCTGTCACCTAGGCAATTTTGGTTTTACAAATTATGAAATCTATCAATCTGAATGTGACATGACGCATCTGCCCAGTTATTTTAAAGCTGTTTGTCCCCTCTAAGTTTTGTAACTGACAGGACATTGATATTAGGTTGAAAGAATGAGTTATATTTTTACAAAGCCAAAAAACCAGGGGATCTTTTGGAGGCTTTCTGATCCAAACTTGCAGGGTCGCGTTGTAAATCATGAGTCTAGTAACTATGATAATTGTTATAGATGTAAAGGAATTTGTGTTCTTGTTTTTTTGGAGGATTTCATTTATACATTTATTACTGTTACAATTTGCATCGCCTTCATGGACATAGCTTATGTAGATCTAGAGTCTAGACATTGAACTTTAAAAGGGAATAATATCTTGCAAAGCTAATACTTCTGATCATTAGAATGTCTCGTGCTTGAGTGACACCAATAGAAATTTAGAAATTGCTTTATATTGCAGTTACTAACGTCTGTGCATATCTTGGCACCATTAGCTGACATGGTTACTCGGTTAATATTTTTTCTCTATTGATATGCTTTCACAAAAATATTTAGAGCTATGCTACTGCTAATGCCACATCTAGGTGCTCGAAAAGAATTTCCATGTTTCGGAAACAGTTCCTTGAATGAAATGCAGTGGAAACACAGCTGAAACATGTTCGCAACATTTCATATTTTTAGCTGGTGCTTCTTTCATTGAAATGTAAAATAAATATATTATAAAAGGAATGCTACCCCTAATTTATGACAGATCAAGCTATAAATACGGGGGTTGGGCCTCACGTAATAATAACTCTTTTCTTGGATTTATTTCCAGAGTTGAAATTTATGAATGGTTTTCTGAAGTTTTTATGTCTCATGTTTTTTTGTTTTTTTGCATGTGTATATGTGTGTTTATATTTTCCATCATATTTTCCATATGTAACATGATTTTTCTAAAAGGTTGTTGCATCCATAAATGTGCAACTTAGGTTTAAAGGCTTTGATTTTGTGCATTTTCATTAATATAGAATAGCCTAGGGGAAGTGTCTCGTGTTTTTCGCTGTCCTTTATTGGCAAGGGACATTCCTGGGGACAAGGGGGATGCCTCATACATCTCCTAGATGTCTACCCTTGGAAATGTGATCATTTGGGTGATGTTCCCTTCATAGCAGCAACATCCAGACACCTGTTGACAGTTTCAAGGACATTTGGATATCCCATGTCCCAACTGACATCCATTTGGGGCTGATCTCCAAATATAAACTATTTATTCACTCACTTGTTCAATATTTGTACCATGATAAAACTTCTCTATATGGTGCTTGTCGACGTCTGTTAGTGTGTTGTTGTCTTCTGACTTTTGGTAGATTGTCATACCACAGATTTTTTTGTTTTTTTGTTTTTTTGTTTTTTTTTTTTTTTGTTTGTTTTTTACGGACGAAAGAAATCAGCCTCCCTCTCGGCTGGAGTGCTAGAGTGAGGTTGCTGGTACCAGGCCAACCCAAAAATGTACTCACTTAAGAGTTCACAAGGCTCGAAGCCAATAAAACATTACAACAATGTTTTTCAAGATATTATAGCTCATCATGTCATGAGTGGGGATTTGAACCTGGGTGGGGAAGATAACAGCCATTCCACCCAACACCTGAGATAACCCCAATTGACAGTTGCACCACATATCTATTTTCGTGCTTTGTTGGTTTTAATATCCTCATACAAGGTTCATTGTTGTTATTTTTTAATAGTTGCTACTTTTATTATGTTCTATTAAAGTCTTATGTTTTATAGGATCTGTTTTAAAGTTTTTATAATTTTTCCATTCTGATCTTGATGCCCCTTTGGAGTTTGGGGGAAGCTTCCAACCATCTCCAAATCTTTCCCCCCCTTCATCCATCTGCTTTTTCATAACATTCAGCGCAACATAGATTTTCATGATTAAGATTTTAAGCTCTAGCTCAGTTGCATGGGTTGATGCTGCTGTGTTAATTCGTGTATGGTTATGCTCAAATTACTGTATTGTCAGACGATATTATTTAGCTGAATTTATAGGACAAAAACAACTTCACATGATTTTGTCTGTTCCTGCATAGCCTTCTATGCTGCTTTTGTTTAACACCAATATGTATTAAAGGCTGATGTTTAGCTTCAATAATTACGCAATTATGCATTTTGGATTACCAGTTTGAAATCCATGTTGTGTATCTTGTTATTTTGTCTAGAACCTTGTATCAAGATGTTGGCTTTCATCTTTATTGTTTGGTTTCAAAACCATGGATTCAGGCACATCAAGAGATACTGGCTAAATTGGTGAATTTGATTGGTATTCCATCGATCATGGAGGTATGCTTGTTTCTCATTGGTTAAGTTATAACAAAAATACATTTTTTTTTTTAAATTTATTTATTTAGTTATAATAGTTTATAGGGAACTTATCTAGATTTGGGCATTTTCAAAGCCTCAAATGACACTTTGTGTACATTTTATTTAATTTCCATCAAAATTTTTCCGTTTTCCTCATTGTCACTTTTTTCTGAATGGCAACTAGGTATTGATCAGGCTAGTTGGAGCTGACAATCATATGTATGCATATCATGTTGATGCTTTGCAATGGTTAGCTGATACTAACTTGCTAGAAATGCTTGTAGATGCATTGAGCTCAACGGTGAGTTATATGACTTCTCATTTCTCCTCACATTAAGATATTGAATGTTTGAAAATTTCTGGTGTTGGTTGTCCCTGATTATGTCATTTAATGTGTTTTCTCTGTTAAATAGAATTGTTCTGCAGTACATCAAAATGCAGCAGAAACACTTTGTGCTATAACTCATCTTGCTCCATCTGCACTGGCCTTGAAGCTTTCCAGCCCAAGGTGTGGTTTTGGTTGTTATCTATTCCTGTCCACAATTGCTTGATGACAGTATAATTTGTGCTGTACAATGAGAGATCTTTATGAGAGTATCTCTCTGTGTATTTCCTTTACTGATTTAATTTATCTTTGCAGCTTTGTGGAAAGACTTTTTTGTAATGCCTTAGAGAACCCACAGTCAAAATCTACATTAGTGCATTCGTTGTCCGTATGCATTTCATTGTTGGACCCAAAAAGATCAGCATTGGGAGCAGCTGGTTCAGCATGGGGAAATAATATCAGTGAGCCAGTTATACCTCCAAATCCTGAGACAGTGGATGGCATGCTACATGGCCTTGGTAATCATTACAATAAAATTTCTCTTAAAGTAGATATTATTCTCGTTACTTTACATAGAACAAGTGCTTAAGTTGCCATTTTGGCTAAATGAAGATTTTGTTCTGACAATGTCCATAGCAAGCATGGCTATTAGAGAAATATATGTGTTTGAACTTGTAAATTGCTGAAGCTAATGGTCATATGTAGGACTTAGACAAATACTAAATTCTCACTAATAAAGTGATTTAAGAATGGAGCATTTAATTTAGTCATTAATGTAGTTAATAATTAGGTATTAGGGAGTTATGTAATGTGCTCCTCTATCTTACTATGTTATGAGACATTTCATCATCTAATGAATCAATCCATTATTTTCTTATTCATGTGTTCCCATCCACACACGTGTGTAAAAAATCAGATCCACAGTGAGGAGAAGTGGAAAAATCAGGTGAAGGAGGTGAGGAACTGCTCTGAATAGAGAAGGTACCAAGAGATTACACACATAGACACTGGGGGAAGATAGAAAGGGCAAGCCATACTTGAGTGAGTCAAAGGATTGTGTATGTGGAAATTTGTGGCGCAAGAATAGATCTATGAAAATAAAATTTTTCCGCCCATGTTGTGGATGAATTTAGAAAGAGGAGTTGTGTTTGTGACTGTACCTGAATTAGAATTGAAGCCCATGAAGGAGCTGTGGCTGCGGTTGACTTTGTAATAGTAGGTGTGTTAGAGTCGAAGCTTGTCGATGAATTGTAGTCGTCAAAGAATTGGTTGAAGAGCATAACAGTTTAGAGAATTCATGAGATTGTAGACAAGAGATTTGAGTTAGCTTGTTGTCCTCCGTATACACAACAATTAAAAAAATTAGAGTGAAATTTTCGAAGGAGTTGTTAAAGGATTTGAATAAGCCACCATTGGAAGGGTTGTACAATGTGCATAGAGTTGTGATCATAAATGAATATGTTGCATAGAAGAGTGAACTGCCACAAAGGATGTCAGATAAGTTGATGTCTTTTGTCTAGGTGCCTTTACTCTGGTAAGAGATAGTAACTCATTCTTGTGAGTAGTAGGAGCCATCGAATAGAAGGTGGGTTGCCCATTTGAAGAGGAATTTAATTGACCCACAGATTTTATTTACTGATTTTGTCTAAAGTTTTTAAAATTGTACAGTAATTACTGCCTGTACAAATTAATGCTTGTGGAAGAGTCCAGTAGGGAAATGAGAATTGATAGATTGCTTGGGTTGTGCTGCATAGAAGTGAGCCAAGTGTTATGATTGATGAACTTGTACAAATTTTGAATAAGATGATTCTGAAAATGGTTTATGTATTTTTTTTGAATTGAAGAATAAGTTTTGTTCCAGTGAAGCTTAGAAGAGTCTGTTTTTGATTTTCTAGGTGTAGAACAAAAAATGTTTTATTTTGAGGTATGAACCTTGTTGCTGTCATTAAAATTGGGACATTGTTTGATTTTCAATCTTTTAGTCAAAAGAGTAAATTCAGATTTCAAAGTTGTTTGGTGTATTTAAACCTAAGTTACCAGAAAACGGATACGGGAACGGATACGGGTACGGGGTTTGAAACGGATACGGCAAATTTTCAAAAAATCTGGATACGATACGGCAGGAAACGGCACATAATATATATATATTATATATTAAAAATAAAAAATTCATATTACCATTCATATTTCAAAATTCAGAATCTAATTTCTAAATTATCATCTATGATCTATCATGATTCATGATTCATAATCATCAATTCAAGTTTCAACTTTCAACATATGTCATATGGCATAAACATTCATGATTCAACATTGCCATCATCTGGATCATCATTAACGATTATTATAACATTCATGATTCAAGTTTCAAACTTTCAAGTTTCAAGTTTCAAGTTCAACATATCATCAAGTTTTTGTTTCAAATTTCAAACATCAAGTTATCTAATATCAAGTTTCAAACTTTCAAACTTTCAACATGACAAGTTACACAAATACCATCATTACCAAGGTCCAAAACTAATAATGCATACTAATTAATACATACTATGAAAGTACAAAAAGAACTATGACTGGCAGTCTACTATCATTACTCATAAATTATAATTCATATGGTTGTTCAAAAGTTTAAAAGTTTAAAGTTAAAACACCATCATAAATTACATTTACATATCATCAAATATGTCTTCATTCATGTCACTATAATGTTCCACTTCCACATCCTCTCTAGGACTAGAAGTGGCACTGTGAGTGTGAACATTGCTGCCATGTCCACTTGAAGATGCACCTATTCCCAGTGATGGCTCCGAATCAAACAAACTCATGTGAGACATGGCATTCAATGTCATATCCAAGTCAGGCAACTCTGGTTCCACGTCCCATAATTTGGTGGGCCCAAATTTGTATTCATCTCTCTTGTGTGACAGAAGGCGAAGGTTTGAATGTATGTACACTAGCTCCTCAGCCTTCTTAGAGCCCAATCTGTTTCGCTTCACGGAATGGATGAAGCCATATGTACTCCAGTTCCTTTCTGCTGAAGAAGAACTAGCAACCTGTGACAAGACCTTGATGGCCAATTTTTAGATATGTGGAAGTGCCCCACCATAGAAGTTCCACCACTCAATTGGACTTAATCTGCTCTTGTCCCGCATACACTCAATATCACAACCCCAACCCTCTGATCCCACAAAATGAGAAAATTGTGCACGAATCCGAAGCCCAATTTCAGGATCTACAAAAAGCTTTCTAAAAGCATTTTTAAATCCTTCTGCAACTTCTGGGTCTTTGTTTGGTGCGCTTCTTTCTGGATCACGTAGCAACTCTGCAGCATAATATTTTGGATTCAGTGCATAGGCTAAAAGGTGCAATGGGGTGGTCATCTTGTTCCACCTTTTGGTCAATATATCTTTTACTTCTCCGTAAAAGATTTCATCTGGGTCATTCTCCTTGGCATTTATAACCAACCTTATTTTCTCTATCATGGAATCAATGCCCTCATACACCTCTCCCAGATTAGGCATATCTGTGTCAAACATACGGAGCAAATCCACAATTGGCTTAGTAAATGCCAAGAGGTACTCCACCTTATCCCACCATTCATCATCAACAACCAACCGTTTCATTGCTTGTGCTCTATCAGATTGGGATTGCCTCCATTGGTTCCAAAGGGAACTGCATACCATTGATTGTAATGCATCTTTCACCTACATGAGCCTTATTAAGACTATGATGTGAGAAGCAAATCGAGTTTCAGCAACCTGCAGGTGTCAAATTGCCAATGTTTCAAATTTCAATCAATTTGAAAAATCATAATTTGATTGAATAACCTATTATGATTCACGAATAATGACATTTGAGAATCCAATTTAGATATTTGAATTTGGAGTCAAAAATTAGAATTTATGAATTATTTAATAAACTTTAAACTTTAAAGTATTGGTACCTTAAGGAGCTGCAACTTAGCAAATTCCCTGTAGATGCCTTGGGACATGTGGTGGTTTGTGATAAAGGCTTGAATTTCTTTTGCCTCTTCAAATATTTTTCGAATCCACTCAATTTGCTTCCCCAACTTGCTCAACATGAGGTTCAATGAATGCACAGCACAAGGGGTCCAAAAAATGTGTTGATATTTGCCTTCAACAATTAGGCCTGCTGCTCTACACACCGTTGCATTGTCAGTTATTACCTGGACAACATTTTCAGGCCCCACCAATTCAATTGCTTCAATCAAGATGTCAGCAATGAATTGAGAATCTTTCATCTGCCCCTCACAATCCACTGCCTTCAAAAACATTGCCCCATGTGGGCTCTGAGCAATCACATTGATCAAAGGCCTATTTCTTTGATCTTTCCATCCATCAGAAATGATGGACACCCCTGAAATGAGCCATGAATCACGAATGGGGGCTAATTTAGCCTCCAAATCTAACTTTTGAGCACTCAACAATGTGGTGCGTATCTTCTCATATCCAGGGCTCTTGTACCCTCTTGGGGCTTCATTCAAACATTTTACCATCTTTGCCCAATAAGGAGATCGCACAAGGTTAAAGGGAAGGCCATTTGCATAAATGCATTGAGCTACAGCTGCATCTGCTATCTCTCGAGCATCATTATTAAAACTCTTCTCAAGCGGTCCCAAATTTGACCGCTTTGACCCAACACCTCCATAAGAATAAAGTGGAGGCTTTGATGAAGATCCCAACCTTGTTGGGTGTTTTAAATGGGAGGCAGATTTGCTTCATTTGCTTTAGCATCTGCCTCCTCTTGTTCTCTCTGATATTTTGCAATTTTTACCTTGCTTAAACCATTTCCATCTTTCCCATTCTCTTTAGGTGGGCCACTACATATGCGAATCCCATTGTTTTTTAGCCCAAGCAAATGTGCTTTAACCCGTGTGTATGACCCCTTAAACTCCTTTTGGCATTCACTGCAAACCCATGCCACTGATCCACCTCCTTGGATCTTCCCAACAGTAGTTACATATTTCCAAAGTGGTGACTTTGGATCAATTTTCTGGGTTGATTCAGTTTCTTGTGCAACTTCCTCTGCCTCATTAATGGCTGAACTTGAAGTTGCCATGAATGATGATGATGTAAATGAAACTGAAAAAAGAAATTTGACAAATATCAGTCTTCAAAGTTCAAACTTCAAATATGTATTTAAAAAAAATTATTTGGTCATTTCTGGATGTTAATAAAATAATAAAATTATCTCATCATTTAATAAATAATATATATGCAATAAACAGTTTGCAATTTCTAAGTCTGTTCAACAGATCTAGCATGTTTTTAGGGGGATTAATTTGAACTAGAAAGATGATGAAATGGAAACTTTGCATGCTTACATGCTTTGTCTCATTTCAATTGTAATTTGTGATAAGTGGTTGGAAGTTGGAACAATCAGTTTCAGCCTTCAGGCTTCAACAGTCATTGGCATCACTAGCATGTCATATTGAATAAGGGGGAGAAATTAGCTTCACCAAACTTTCAGCCTTTCAATGACATCAATATGCTTTAGCCTTTAACAGTTCATGACACTTGAATCAAGTGTATGAGTATCCACTGTCCATTCTGCCTCAACAAATGTCTAGACTCTATAGTCTATAGCCAATACTCTCACTATATTAAAATTTTTAAGTGACAAATTCAAAGCAAAGGCATTAAATGATGAAAGGCAGGAGTATGGACAATGATCATATGATTTATACACAGAAACAACCTCCATGATTTCAAGAGCTAGCAAAACAAGACAGTCTGTCCATTTTTATTAGTATAATGGGGGAAAATCCATCATGAATACAAAATGTTATATGGGCCACCCTGTTCACCCCAACTGTTCAACAAAAAACTTGCTGTCTAGTGTTGGTGAGGATGGAATAGAATGGTTGAGACAATGAGAAGAGCACTTGAACCCATAAAAAGAACTGGTTCTGAGAATGGCTATGTTTATCTGATTGTCAAATCATTTTAGGCTTTAACTCAGACAGAAAATTTGAAAAACGAATGAAGAATTACCAAATGGCAAAAATGTTCCTCTACCTTGTACTACCTTGAAGATTACAAAAGTTTATTCAGCAATATTTGGGATCCAAAACTGCCCGACCAACACATAGAAACAGTCTTTGCTTAAGCACATTTCATCATCTAGAAAGTTGGGCAATCACAGAGATAACAGTTCGGAGTCTAAAGGGATGAAGCCTATTCTTTGGGAGACAAAATGGATATAGGGAGGCATTGAATGAAGTTGGGATTTCTGTAAGAATGCTGTCTTAATTTATTGTGATGTATGTTACTATGTAGCTCCGAGAAGCTGGGCATTGTGTTCTTGGTAAATAATTTGACTTATAAATTATAATGTTCTTTTCTTATTTGAATCACTGTTTTTCCTGATTTTTCCTTGCATTGTGAAGCCTGCAACAACAGAAAGGGCAATCAGTGGATCGCAGTCAGTGATTGACCATGTCAACTGCAGGTTCATCTTTTGAAAATTGACAAGCATACTCACTGCAGACCTCAATGGATCAACCGAGTGGAATACTGTTGGTTCCAGGTCCAAATTAAAAGTTGGTCTGTGCACTAAGAACAAACGTACTCAATTGACCCTGAGATAAAAATTTGGAAGCGGCTAATTGAATAGCTATGAGCTTTAAACGCAAAGACTAAAGTACGTTTAGTGTATCTTTGGCTAAAAATCCTGACAAAAAGATATTTGGGTTTCTCAGGAAATACCACATGCCAGACCATGTATCACAAACATTGACTGCATACGATTTAATGCATGTGAGGCGAAAAGTAGTTCTTCATATGAAATCTGTGTGAAACGGTAAACCTAAAAGATCAAATAAACTCCGGGCGTAGAGATATCGGGATGGTTCTTGCCTTAAGATTGCAAGTTCGGACAAGAGAAGTTATTAACTTATTTCGGTGTTAGTGCAGGAGCTCGAGCCTCGAAGGGTATGAAATTTGAATGTCACATAATATGATAATAACAGTTTAACTAACCTCACTGTTCACACTGCACAGGCTCACGAGTCACCGGAAGTAAACTGTAACTGTTGAAACTTGACTGTAGTCTGTGACTGTAACAGCAGCAAAAAACTCAGCGGCGAGAGCACTCCAGAACAGCGAACTCAGTGGCGGCAGCGGCGGCAGCACTAGGGTGACAGCGAACTCAGCGACAGTCGGTTTAGGGTTTAAACTTTGGTTAAATGAATGTACATAACCCGTGAACAATGAAAAGTAAACCTAAAAGGTAAAAAAAGTCATAAAATCCGTTCCCGGCGGCTGAGGGTCTAAACGTATTGTTTTTTCTTTAAAACGTTTTCAGATTTAGTAAAACGAGTTCCGATTTCCGAAATACGTATCAAAAAACTCTGATACGTATTGATTTTCCGCTGAACGGGAGGGTTTTCCCATCAATACGCTTGGAAAACGAATTTTAAAACCCCGAAACGTTTTTGCATCCCGAAAAACGTATTTTCGCCGTTTCTGGAGTTGAAACGTATCAGAAACGGAAAACGGCGTTTCTGCCCTATAGGGAGCCGTTTCCGGTAACTTAGATTTAAACACTAGAAAAATGGCTACTTTATCTCATATAATTTTGGATGGAAATGACAAATTTAGTGATTAGATTTGTAAAGCATGGAAATAAAAGATGCTTGCGATATTTGAATATAGATGTTTGACAAACTTGTATTGGTAAAAGAATTCAGAGAAAATGATGTAGATGCCCAAGGCAAGTTTGATGTGAAGAATTGAGAAGCTATGGTGTTGATTAGGCTCTTGGTGACAAATGAGATGCTTCTTGAATTTTAAGGTGGTATTGATGCATTTATCATGTGGGGAAGCTTACTGAAGATCATGAGACCTTAGACAAAAGTAGAGAATTTTTCTTTAAAAGATTGTTTTCTCAATTCAAATGGAGGAGCATGATTCCTTATAAAATAGTTTGATAAAAATCAAGGATATTAGAGAGATCAGTTGAAACCAATTGATAGGAGAATGGAAGAAAAATATATGGTGGTTATAACTTTGGAAAGATTGCCTTCTTCCGATGCAAATTTTATTGAGACCTTGGACAATACTAGTATTGATAAAGATTTGACATTTGAGTAATTGAGCAGTAAGCTCTTGCAATAAGATAGATTGAGAAATTTCAAAATGTGAAAATTCAGTGACCCTGAATCCTACTGCAACATCTGATATTATTTGTTCTATTTGTTAAATAAATTAAACAAATTATTTGTAGTTTCTTACGGCAAATATCGAAATAAACACAGTGCAGCCTTCACAAATTAAATATTGAGGAAAAATAAATGCAAGGAAAATGAGAGAAATGCTAGTACACATATAAGCATATTAACACAATTATTTTTGGACAATTGTCCTCGGAAAAAGAGAAATGCTAGTACACATATAAGCATATTAACACAATTATTTTTGGACAATCGTCCTTGGAAAAACCCAATGTGGGAAAACCGATGCAGCAGATGAGGGTTTCTTTATTTATTCTTCAGTAGTAATTCATGTACAAAATATTGGACAACAAAAATAGAGAAAGAAACACTGAGAGAAATTTTATATTAAAATTTTCACTTTCCACAGTGATTCTCGGACCTCGAAACGACCCCTTTGCCCTTACACTAGTCTCACTGCGTCACCCTTTGCGCAGTGCCCTGATGAACTATGTCCTCTCTCACGCTGACCCTTCCTGAATTTATCCTGCACTCTCAGACTACTGTTGATGCCCTCTCTCTCTCCCCCCTGCAACTCACCCTCTGGCTCTATCTTCTCTTGCTGAACTTCAGCCATTGAGAAAATCGATCTGCGTGGGCAACTGAGTATCTGCACTAGTGTGTTCTCCATCTACCCATCGACTTCTTCTTTTAATCTTTGTAGGAATTTGCAAGGTAAGTTCCTTAGATTGAACATCAAAGGACACCGCTCACAAACAGATCACATATCAGTACACCAATAATATTGACGTGGTTAAGACCCTCAAAGAGGGAAACAATCCATGCCCTGAGCCAACATGGCCACTTAAGGGAATTTATTAATGTAAAAGAAAAAAAATTTACATAAGCTTCTCTCATGAACGGTCACTAGACAAATGACCGTCTTTAAATAGAGATCATGGAACATTTGGGTGTTAAGCCACAGATCAAGTGTCTGTAATACCGAGGAGAGAGTGAATCGTTGGATCACTTCATGTCTAGAACATGTTTTGACCGTCAGATTGTAAGTTACAAAAAATACATATTAAAGAAACACACTTTACCTAACTATACACTAGACCAAGTTATACTTAATTATTTCCTATGTGTTGGAATATCCTAACATCCCCCCTTAAGAACAACTTGGGATAGGATTGAAGGATGTACAAAGATGAAATAGTAGGAGAAGGAAGGAGGCATTAGAGTCTATCCCCCCATAGTGACAACTTCCGGAACTCCGACCATAAATCGAAGTTTATTTAACTTCGCCTCTGTGAGAGCCTTTGTAAAGATGTTTGCAACTTGATCATCGGTTGAACAATATTGCATTTCAAGAACATGGTCATGAATGAGCTTTTTGGTGAAGTGCATGTGTAGTTCAATGTGTTTGTTGCGTTGATGTTGGACTGGGTCTTTGCATAGTTGAATGACACTTTGACTATCACACCAAAGTGTAGTCGGATGTTGCTGCTGAAAACCAAACTCTGACAGGATCTGACGAAGCCATAGGGCTTCCTTACTAGCTTCAATGTCGCCACGATAGTGTGCTTCTACTGAATAAAGAGAAATGACACTTTGTTTCTTGCAAGCCCATGTAAAAGGTCCAGAACCAAGAGTGAAGACATAACCTGTAGTAGACTTTCGATCATCAGGGTCACCAGCCCAATTAGAATCAATGAAACCAACCATTAGAGAAGATGCTTCTGCACTGTAATGAATCCCAAACTGAACTGTACCTCGAACATAACGAATTATTCTTTTAGTTGCTTTCCAATGACTTTCATGTGGTTTGTGCATAAACCGAGCAACAAGGCCAACAACAAAGGAAAGGTCAGGACGGGTATGGGTCAGATACAAAAGTTTTGCAACAAGATGACAGTGTAAGGTAGCATCAACTTTAGGGGAAGTATAAATGATTGAAAGTTTGGGGCTGGCTTATAGTCTTCCATGTGAAAGTGGCATAGAAGATCACAGGCATACTTGGATTGGGAAAGGGAAATACCTTCTTTGGATTGCAAGACTTGAAGACCAAGAAAATAATGCAAGTGTCCTAAGTCTGTCATTTCACTGCTTTTTAAGGCTAGACTTCACATGGTTTTTAAGGTTGAGATCACTACCAGTAAGGATAAGATCATCAACATAAAGAACAAGAATGGTAAGAGACTTACCCACTTTCTTGGTGTAGACAATATTGTCAGAATGACATCTAGAAAAGGTAGTATCTAAAAGAAAGCTATCCATTTTGGCATACCAAGCCTGAGGGGCTTGCTTGAGACTAGAAAGGAGTTTCTTAAGCTTACATACAAGGCTAGAGTCTTTTTGTATAAAGCCAGGAGGTTGTTCCATATAGATTTCTTCATGCAAGTCCCCATGCAAGAAGGCAGATTTAACATCCATCTGATGGACTTCCCATTTGAAAGAGGCAACAAGAGAAAGAACAAAGCGGATAGAGTTCATTTTGGCAACATGGGAGAAGGTTTCAGTATAGTCAATGCCTTCAACTTGTGAAAAACCCTTAGCAACAAGACAAGCTTCATGTTTATCAACTTTTCCATTTGGTCCAAACTTGGTTTTGTAAACCAATTTGCATCTAACAAGTTTTCGTCCCTTTGGAAGAGGAACAAGGTCCCATGTATCATTTGCCAATAATGAACGATATTCTTTATTCATAGCTGCGTCCCAATCTGGATGGCTTGAAGCTTTTGCAAAGGTGTCGGGATCATAATTCGGTGGAGCTTGAGCCAGTAAATAAGAGGCTCTATTGAACTGAGAACGTGTACGATGCTGATCTATAGGATCAGCTATTGCATCCCGAGTAGTGCGGACCCGTTTTGGAAGCTGAGGAGCTGAAGGAGGATCCCGAGAAGGTGGGGGAGGATTGTCAACCTCGGTATCATCATCTGAAGAAGGAATATTTTCAGAAGTTGAAGGGATAGAGAGAGGTGGTACATCCGCCGAACTATGCTCGTGGCCAATATATTTTTATCAAACTTTACATCTCATCTAATGATAACATTTTTGGATTTAGGTTGAAGAAGTCTATATCCTTTGACATCTTCAGAATATCCAACAAAAATACATTTTTCACTCCTAGGTTCTAAGGCTTTATGTTTCTCGTCTGGAGTATGGGACAATGCTTCACTTCCAAAAACACGAAAGTGACGTACATCTGGTTTAATTGAGCTCTATGCTTCTTCTGCAGTGATATTCTTTAAAACCTTAGTAGGACTATGTAATTTGCACAGTTAATTTCTTTTGCCCAAAAATTAAGACTAAGTCCTTTAGATTGAAGCATACAATTAGCCATTTCTTTTAAGGTGCGATTGTTCCTTTCAGCTACACCATTTTTGCTTTGGAGTATATGGAATGATATGTTGCAATTGAATTCCATGCTCAATGAAAAAGTTGATGAATTTGTTGTTAACATATTCTCCGCCATTATCAGATCTTAGCTTATGGATTTGATGTCCAGATTGTTTCTCAACAAAGTCCTTAAATGCCAAGAACATGTTAAAGACTTCACTCTTGAGTTTTAAGAAGTATACCTAAGTGTGTCTGGAGAAATCATTAATGAAAGTTAAGAAATACTTGTAGCTAGAGAATGAAACAATTGGAAGTGGACCACATAAATCACTATGCACAAGTTGTAAAGAGGTTGAGGCATGCCAAGAGGCACATCTTTCACAACTATGCCAATGATGTTTTCCGAGTACAAATCCGAAACAAACACCATCTCTGCAAGATACCATAAGAAGACACGTGACGATTTTTTCTTTACATAGATTTTGAAGGGAGCGAAAGTTTAAGTGACCAAATCGTCCATGCCAAAGTTTGCTCACTTCATCATTATGAGCAACAAATATCGAGGGAAGAGTTGGTGACTCAAAATTGTTAAACTTATACAACCTTGTAGAATCATCAGCAATGCTAGTAGATAAAATCTATCTAGGATCTCTTAGGTCCTTGATAACAACATCATTAGGTGAAAATTCAATGATTTTACCTTCACCTGAATGAGTTATCTGATATACAGATAGAAGGTTGCAGGAGAAGGTAGGAATACATAATACATGATTAAATTGTCCCTTGTCTAGATGAATAGTTCCAGTCCCTACAACACTAAGAGATCTATCATCACCAACATATATATTTTTGGTGTTACAATCATTTAAAGAAGAAAACATGGCTTTGTTTTTGGCCATGTGATAAGAAGCTCCAGAATCAATGAACCATTCGTGAGAATGAGAAGAAGAAGATACATTTAGTGCATAACTAGACCGAGATGCTTGACAACCACATGCAGAAAGTGCTATTTCTGAAGATGAAGTTGAAGTTGAAGAGTGCTCCAAATGGACGTTATGCTTTTTCATTGCTGCTTCCAAGGCTTCCATCTTCTTAAAGCATTTGGATTCTAAGTGGCCAACACGATTACAAAAGTTGAAATGTCGATCAATCTTCTTCCCTTCGTTTTTGGTTGCCTGATCATTTTGGTGAGTGATTTTTCATTTTGAGACTGAAATTGCTTAGGACTCTTGTTTGGTTTAGGACCATTCTTTTTAGGATGCTGCTTCTTAGGATTCTTTGAACTTGGTTGCTGTTGGGCTGCAAAGGCTTTCTTAGAAGAGTTTCCAGTATTAAGAAGACCAAGATGTAAGAGTTTTTCTTGTTCTCTTATTAAAGAATCACAAAAGGCATCAAAAGAGGGGGACTTGTAGTGTTGTCCTTGAGAAATAAAGACTTCTCTAGTGGAATGGAAGGTGGAAACAACAAAGAGTAGGCTGGTCCTAACTTAGTAAGAATGGAATAGATAAGACTATCATCTTCCTTCTTAACCTTAACACCTTCTAAGAGAAGTCTAAGGGTCTTGAACTTGGACAAAAAAACTTCAATGGAAGAAAAATTATTGGGGTCCAAAGTAAGCAACTCATTTTCAAGTTGATGGACTCTAATTCATTTTTAATTCCAAAAACAATATTGAGTTTTTTCATTGCTTCATCGGGGGTATCAATTTCTGCCATATGGAATCTAGGGTCTGGAGAAATAGACATCCCTATCAACTCACGTGCTTGATCTTGCTTATTTTCCCATTTGGCTTGCTTACCTTCATCTTGAGGTTTAGACTCTTGGCCTGAGGCTATTCTATAAAGCCCTGTACTTCTAAGTAAATCCACCATGTAGCATAGCCATTGGAAGTAGTTGGTGTTGTCAAGAATAACTAGGCATGGACTTTCCATCTTAAAAGAAATTGAAACTGTATATGCTGAAACTAAGTGTTCCAATGGAAAGATATTAAAAAATTAGGCCGATTAGGAAAAAAAGCTCTGGAAACGACTTCTAGATGAAGAAGTTATGGCTTTTTGAAGAAAATTTGTTGAAGATGCTAGTGAAACACGTGAATGTTGGGAAGTAGATGATAATGTTATATTTTAAAAAAAAGTTCCCACCTTTTCTTATCTTAATCTAAGTAGCTCACATTTAAAAAAGATTACTTTATGTAGCTCACATTTAAAAAAGATTACTTTATGTGACCCACTTTTATAAATAAGTGAAAGTCACTTTTACAATGGTACTTTATGAACTATCCACTAAATTGTAACTTAAATAAAAAGTAAGGTGACTTTAGAATTATAAGTGACTCACTTTTTATAAAGGGTGAAAACACTTTTACATAAACTTTAAAACATAAGTTACATGTGCTTTTTGAAAAAGTAACTTAACAAAAAGAAAGACTTGAACCCAAAACCTCTATTTTCATAAAGTAACTTTGGACCAAGTGAGCTAGTTTAAAAGTTTAGTAATTGTTGGAAAAGAGGAAGGGTTTTTTTTTGCTCACTGAAGCTTTGGGTTGCGTGCTTACTTGAAAAACCACTTTTTTCCTACAAAACAAAAAAAACACACAAACCAAATGAACAAACAAAAGTATCCAAGCCTTTCGGCTTAAAGTTGGATTTGGCTGGAAACTAGATTTTTTTTCTCAATGTTTCTGATTTTTCGAGATCACACGAAGGCATGGTGGGAAAGAGCATACACATGAGAAAAATCATTTCTTTCTGTTTCTGGTTTGCCCAGATCGCACAAAGTCGTGGGGCAAAGAGCATATGCAAAAATGAAAGGTATAGATCTTGTAATAATAATAAAAGATTATAGAGGACTAAAAACAAAAATAAATAGAGAGATAAATAACTATAACTGCAAATAAAGACTGTATACCTCAAGATCTTAAAAATGACGTAGCTAAGGTTACCAGAAACCTTTTCGCGTGAAACGAAAGGGGTTCCTCACTGGAACATATGCTCTTAACACAATAGAGCAGTCCTCTTGGCCTGAAAGTGGTCAGAAACAATAGATCTAAGAAACAAATGTTAGATGCAGTTGTACCAGCTTCGGATTTGGATCAGCAATGGATGTGACCTTCAAAGACCTCTGATACCATGTAGGAATTGGAAGGGTAAGTTCCTTAGATTGAACACCAAAGGACACCGCTCACAAACAAATCACAAATCAATACGCTAGTATTCTTGACGTGGTTAAAACCATCAAAGAGGGAAACAGTCCACAGCCTGAGCCAATGTGACCACTTTAGGTAATTTATTAATGTAAAAGAAAGAAAATTTACGTAAGCTTTTCTCATGAACAGTCACTAGACAAATGGCCCTCCATGCTCTTTAAATAGAGATCACGGACCAATCAAGTGTTAAGCCATAGATCAAGTGTTGGTAATATCGAGAGAATGAACCGTTAGATCACTTCATGTCTAGAACATATCGTGACTGTTAGATTGTATGTTACAAAAAGTACATACTAAAGAAACACACTTTACCTAACTATACACTAGACCAAGTTATACTTAATTATCTCCTATGTGTTGGAATATCCTAACAATCTTATGTAGGAGCACCAACGACCAAGATTAAAACATAATCGATGGCCCAGATTAATTCCCTATCGATTTGTGTGAGTTTCTAGATGATTCTCACCACATCTCAATTAGTATTGATTAATTAACCATATTCCCTAGGCTTAGACTTAGGAAATAATTAAAAAATTGGTTAATAATCTAATTGAGCCACTTCTGAGTGGAATTTCTAAAAATGATTTCTAGGTTTTGGAGAACTCATTCATTCTAGCCTCTCCACAAAGTTTCGTGGCTAGAACACATCTAATGCTACAAAAACTAACACTCCCTCTTAGAGAGGAAAGTGTTCTAGTGTTGTTGCCCCCTGTAGCAACACCTTGTCTCTGCATCATCTCCTGTCATGCTGTTGATGTCTGGTTGTTGTTGCCCACCAACTACTTCACAACTCTAATATGTGTTGCATCTGTGCCGCTGCTGACCCTACTGAACTGCTATCAACTACTGCATTTGCACTGCAACTCCCTCTCAATTGATGTTGCTGAGAATCTATTGAAATAGATTCTTCACCATACCCATCTGTTCTTTGAACTCGATGAACTTACCTCTCCCTAGAGCTTTTGTGAGTATGTCTAATGCCTGATTGCTTGTGGGGACATATGGCACTGGACTTCCCCACGTTGAACATAATCTCTGATGAAATAACATATGATATCAATGTGTTTCAACCTATCATGAAATGCTGGGTTCTCAGAGAGTTTTATGCAACATTGATTATCATAGTAAACATTGGTCGCTCCCATTTTTTTCTTGAAGAAATTCACCAACAATTTCCTAAGCCATATGGCTTCACACGTAGCCGTGCTGGCCACCATATATTCTGCTTTTGTTGAGCTCAGTGCTACTGACTTCTACTTCCTGTTGCACCAAGTGATCATCCTTGATCCAATGCTGAAGCAATAACCAAAGGTGCTTTTCCTGTCCACTGGACTACCTGCTCGATTTGCATCTGTGAATTTGCTCAACTTGACATCATCTCCTCAAGTATATTTCAACCCGATCCCGACTGTTCCACACACATACTTGAGAATGTGCCTAAATGCTGCCCAATGTACCATCTTCGGTTCCACCATCAATTGGCTAAGGGTATTGACAACGAAGCAAATGTCTGGCCTAGTGTTGACCAGATACATGAGTAACCCACTTTGCTGTCTGTACAAGGTGGGGTCAATTTCCTTGCCCCTTGATGCATCTATCTTCTTCCAGTTGGTAATCATTGGTGTTGCCATGGGTCTGCAGTCTTGCATTTTGAATCTCTTTAGAATTTCTGTAGCATATCTCCCTTGCCCAAGGAAAATCTCCCCATTCTTCTGCCATACTTCCAATCCTAGAAAATAGTGCATCAACCCCAAATCCTTCATGTCGAATTCTGCTACAAGGTTCCTTTTGTAGTCCTTTATGAGCCTTGATGATCCTGTGAAAAACAGATCATCTACATATAAAGCCAGAATGTGAAGCTCATTCTCCACCATCAGATAGTAGAGATTGGGATCTGCATCACTCTTGATGAATCCCAACTGCTGCAAGTAACTGTCAATCTGACCGTACCACGCACTGGGTGCTTGCTTAAGCCCATATAGGGCTTTCTTCAATCTGCATACATGAGTGTGTGTCTCATTAGTTTCGAAGCCTTTAGGTTGCTCTATGTATACCTCTTCTTCTATCTCCCCATTCAAGCATGCTGTCTTGATGTCCATCTGGTGGATTTCCCATCCCATTTGTGCTGCTAGGGATATGATGGATTTGATAGAGGTATATTTGGTAACTGGGCATAGGTCTCCTCATAGTCTATTCCTTCTTTCTGTGCATACCCCTTTGCCACGAATCTAGCCTTGTACTTCTTCACACTGCCATCTGTAGCGTACTTGATCTTGTAGATCCATTTGGAACCTACAATTGTCTTTTGGACGAGGCACTACCTCCCAAACATCATTTGTCATGATAGAGTTGTATTCTTCTACCATGGCATCCACCCACACTTGATGTTGAGTGGCTTCCTGAAAACTAAAAGGTTCTGCAACTTGAGCTATCGAGGCTTGATATCTGTCAAGCTTCATGCTCTGTCTTTTGTCTGTCTTGAGAGCTTTGATAAACTCCTCTGCGTCTCTCAAGGTCTGGTGTACTTCCCTACTAGCTCTACCATTGGTGGGAGGTTCAGTCAATTCCTGTTCTTGTTCCTGCTGCTCTGTCTGTTGAGAACTTCTTGGATCTTCTACTCCTGAGGAGATGCTAGTATTGGTCACTGTGCGTGACCCTTGCGACTGTCCTCCTACTTGTCCAACTTGATGTCCCTGTTGTTGGACTAATGGAACCTCTGCTGACTGATCTCTTGCAGGCATCTCCAGAGGTTTTCTTAAAGCTCTCTCTTCCATGAACTTTGCATTTAGCCTTACTACAATCTTCCTATTACTAGGAATGTAGATCCTATATGCCTTTGAGGTTTCGCTATATCCTACGAGGAACCCCTTCTCTGCAGTTTGATCTAACTTACTTCATTTTTCATCTAGGATATGGCAGTGGGCCGCACTCCCAAAGATCCTCAAATGACTTATTTCAGGCTTCTTTCTTGTGAAGACTCCTTCTGACATTTTCTTCCTCAATGCTCTATGAGGTGTTCTTTTTTGAATGTACACTGCTGTGTTACATGCCTCAGGACATTTTCTTCCCCAATGCTCTACGAGGTGTTCTTTTTTGAATGTACACTGCTGTGTTACATGCCTCAGCCCATACAAATCTAGGCAAATCCTGGTCATATAACATAGCCTTTGGAACCCCAACTATTATTCTGTTCTTTTGCTCCGCTACTCCAGAGTCTATTTTGCTGAGGGTTGTAAGGAGTTGCCCACTCTTTTGATGCCCTCCTGTGCACAAAAACTTGTCAAGTCTTTATCAATGTATTCTCCACCGTTATCTGAATGCGGCACCTGGATCTTTTTCCATGTCGTGTTCTCTATGAGTACCATGAACTCTCAGAATCGATCAATGACCTCATCTTTGGTCTTTAGAAAATAGATCGAGGTCTTCCTGGAGTGGTCATCAATAAATATGACAAAGTATTCACTTCCACTAATAGCGTTGGTGGATATAGGGCTGCAAAAATCTGAGTATCAATCCCAACACGCCTTTTGCTCTGTTAACACTTCTGGGAAATGATGCCTTAACGTACTTCCCAAGTACGCAACCTCTACAAACGTCGTCGTGCTCAATACTGAGAACTGGAACACCCGTCACCGTTTCTGTGAGCATCCTAAGTGCTCCATGGTGTAATTGTCCCATCCTCCTGTGCCATAGTTCGTTCAACTCCTTCCCACTGTTATTTTCCTTGCCTGCCAGTGCTATTGGAGAATCAATCTGCAACTTATATAACCTGTTGCTTCTAGCTCCAATCTGTCTCACCTTCTTCCAGCTAGAGTGTTTTACATACACTTTCTTCTTTACAAAGTGTAGATCGTACCCTTTGTCTTGCAACTGAGACATTAAAATTAGGTTCATACCCAATCCTGGCACATGCAGTACATTAGTAGCACTGGTGCTGGTTCCTATTTCAGTTTGAAACTCTATGGTGCCTCTCCCTACCATAGTACATTTAGTTCTGTTCCCCATAGTGATGTGGAAGTCCATCTGCTCCTCCTGATAGCTAGAGAAATATTCTCTAACCCTCGTCATATGAGATGAAGCTCCACTATCAATATAGCAGACACCAGACGACGCTGAACTTGACAAGCACACAAATTCATCTTCTAATCTGGAAGACAATTCTGATGCTTCTTGATTGTTGATTCTATCCATGACTTTCTGTGCTATTTCTCCTTTCTTTTTCAATGCTGATTTTGCTGCTGCAAAATGCTGCATCCTAGCTGGAAATTTGCTCTACAAGGAAACTGTTGTTACTCCCTCTGACTCTATCCATCTGCTCCTCTTGATAGCTAGAGAAATATTCTCTAACCCCCGTCATATGAGATGAAGCTCCACTATCAATATAGCAGACACCAGACGACGTTGAACTTGACAAGCACACAAATTCATCTTCTAATCCGGAAGACAATTCTGATGCTTCCTGATTGCTGATTCTATCCATGACTTTCTGTGCTATTTCTCCTTTCTTTTTCAATGCTGATTTTGCTGCTGCAAAATGCTGCATCCTAGCTGGAAATTTGCTCTACAAAGAAACTATTGCTACTCCCTCTGTCTCTATCCATCTGCTCCTCTTGATAGCTAGAGAAATATTCTCTAACCCCGTCATATGAGATGAAGCTCCACTATCAATATAGCAGACACCAGACGACGCTGAACTTGACAAGCACACAAATTCATCTTCTAATCTGGAAGACAATTCTGATGCTTCTTGATTGCTAATTCTATCCATGACTTTCTGTGCTATTTCTCCTTTCTTTTTCAATGCTGATTTCGCTGTTGCAAAATGCTGCATCCTAGCTGGAAATTTTCTCTACAAGGAAACTGTTGCTACTCCCTTTGACTCTATCAATCTTCGATCTGGAAAATTTAGTTTCTCTGTCAACTCTCTTAGAGAAATAAATTTCCTCAAAAACTGACCCTCTTGGCCCGAGGGATTGCGCTGCGTTAG
Source organism: Pinus taeda (assembly GCA_000404065.3). NCBI lineage: Eukaryota > Viridiplantae > Streptophyta > Pinopsida > Pinales > Pinaceae > Pinus > Pinus taeda. The sequence goes on along the minus strand of APFE031625391.1, from coordinate 635,913 downwards.
AGGGTTTCGAACTGCTGCCTCTGTAGAGATTCAAACCGCCTCCTCCCTTCTGCGCTAAGCTCTTCAACTTACGATCTACGCTTTGATACCATGTGAAAATTTGGTGACCACGAATCCTACTGCAACATCTGATATTATCTCTTCTATTTGTTAAATAAATTAAACAAATTATTTGCAATTTTTTACAGAAAAATAAACGCAAGGAAAATTAGAGAAATGCTAGCACACATATAAGCATATTAACATAGTTATTTTTGGACAATCGTCCTCAGAAAAACCCAATGTGGGAAAACCGGTGCCGCAAATGAGGGTTTCTTTATTATTCTTTAGCAGTAATTATGTACAAGATATCGGACAACAAAAATAGAGAAAGAACAACTGAGAGAAATTTAGTATTAAATTTCCCGCTCTCCATAGTGATTTTCTAACCCTGAAATGACCCCTTTGCCCTTACGCTGCTCTCACTGTGTCATCCTTCGCGCAGTGACTACACAGTGCCCTGATGAACTGTGTCCTCTCCCACACTGACCCTTTCTGAATTTATCCTGCACTCTCAGACTACTGCTGATTCCCTCTCCCTCCCCCCTGCAACTCACCCTCTGGCTCTATCTTCTCTTGCTGAACTTAAGCCACTGAGAAAATCGATCTGCCTAGGCAACTAAGTATTTGCACTGGTGTGTTGTCCATCTACATGTCGACTTCTTCTTCTAATCTTCTGTTGGAGCACCAATGACCAAGATTAAAACATAATTGGTGGCCCAATTCTCTGTCAATCCGTGTGAGTTTCTAGATGATTCTCACATCTCAATTAATACTAGTTAATTAACCATATTCCCTAAGTTTTGACTTCGGGAATAATTAAAAAATTGGTTAATAATCTAATTGATACACTTCTGGGTGGAATTTCCATAAACGATTTCTGGGTTTTGGAGAACTCATTCATTCTAGCCTCTTCACAAAGTTTTGTAGCTAGAACACATCCGATGCTACAAAAACTAACACAAAACAGTTTGGGAATAACAATGTCAATGAGTCATTAATGTAGAACTTGTTGAAAATTTTAAGTGCAAGGGAAATAAAACTGAGTTGCATGATATAGGAAACAAGTATCTGTTTTTAAAATTGAAACACATTGGAAATGGGAATCCCCAAAAACTTGCAAATGGGGAAACATTGTGTCTGTCTATATATATATAATCTGTTATTTTAAAATAACACATCATATTGAAACTCTTAAATAAAGCATTACGAATAAAAGAGCAAGAACATTGAAATGACAAATAATGGTCTTGTTACCCCTCTTGTTAGCAGGGCTACATCCATTTTTCAGTGCATCATTCGTCACCATTGTAAGCCCAAGGTTACATGTCAAAATCCATGTAAAAATGATGTGAGAAACAAGTATGTGTTTATAAAATAGAAACACATTGGAAATGGGAACCCCCAAAAACTTGGAAATGGGGATATATATATATATATGTGTGTGTGTGTGTGTGTGTGTGTGTGTGTGTTATTGTATAAATAGCACATCATACTGAAACTTTGAAATAAAGCATTATAAATAGAAGGGCAAGAACATTTAAATGACAAACAATAGTCTTGTTACCCCTCTTGTTAGTAGGGGTACATGCATTTTTGTCAGTGCATCATTCATCACCATTGTAAACCCAAGGTCACAAGTCAAAAGCCATGTAAAAATGATGTGAGGCCTTGTACTAGGCATACTAGACCTATGTCTTTGTCTTTGGGTATGTATATAGTTGTTTGGTCGCACCATGCTTTGCCCCTTGAAAGTTTGACCTAAGTTGCTTTCGTCCCTAATTGGATTGGAGGGCTTCAAGCAAACTCTCATGAGGACTCATGGTTTTATGGGAGCTTGCATTTGTAGGGGTGATCATTGGTGCATGGGGCAATCTAACCCACGTCAAGATGCACCTATGTCATATTGCATAGTTGTTAATTTTGGCAGCGAGGGAGAAATCACCAACCCGCATTTAAATTATGAAATTTGAATTAATTACATTAAGATCATCAAGTCGGCTTCACTTTACTTGGAGGGAAAATGCTAATTTGAAAATTCAAATTTATAGAAGTCGGCCTCAAATGGTTAAGTCGGCGCTACCAAGAGTTTGGACTTTTCACCCATGGAATCAAGTATAAATACTTCATTGGGCTTAACTAAATGAAAATTACACATGACGTTGTTCTGAGGTTCGAATCTTTTTGTTGTCACTCTCTCGAGTTTGGCTTAGAGAACTCGCTCAAGTTCAATGACACCTCTATATATAGCATCATGGCTTAGTTCCTCTACAGATATATATATATATATATATATATATATAATATATATATATATATATATAATATATATATATATATATATATATATATAATATTAATTCATGGCACCACAACTAGCATCACATCATCATCACTTGTATGGCATCCCAATGTCACATTATACATGGCATCTTAGTCACAATTGTTCAACAGTACACATCACTGGTATCACAGTTTCATATATATGGTAGCGTTGCTGTTCATGATGAAGTTATGATAACATTAGTATTATCAATACAACTTGTTCGCAAACGAAGTTGTGAACGGGCCTTGTGATATTTTTATCTTGTACCTCTCTATTGAACTTTCGATGACAATCTAATAGAAGAAGAAGAACTTGGATGGGTTTTACCCCTTGTGGGGTTTTTCCTTGGTCTCTGACCTAAATACTGGTGTCCTTATTGTATTAACTTTTCTTGTTGATCCTTACTATTACATTCCATGATTGGTATATTTTAGATGGAATGATATTGATAATGAAAATTTAAATCTCTGCATACATTAATCTTTAGCTAAATGCCCCAAAATTAACAGCAATTGAGTTTATTGAGATTGTATGTGACCTTGGCCTTGGTGTGGTATTCCCCATGGCAACTCTCAGAGTATAGTAGTCTCTTCTACAACTTTCTTGAGGTAGTTCATTGGTCAAAAATTGGATTAAAAGGTGGATTAACTCCTCCCATAGACTGGCTTATCATGCTCCTTAGTGCTATGATATTGTCTGCCATTTCGTTTTAATGAATCCCAAAATTATCTTGCTTCCTTTCGACCTCGTCAAGACGCTTGCGCACTCTGTCGAGTTCTTCTTGAAATTTCTTTGAATTACCGTCATTATTATTACTTCCCATTTTGTTCTTCTTCCTTGTCGACCCAATTTTTTGTTTTGTTTAATTTAAATAATATAGCAATCTTATTATATTATAATAATTTTGTTTAAATTAGTTAAATTATATATTCAAATTAATAAAATTAATTATTATGATTATATAAATTTATTAATTGTGATTATAAGTTGATTAATCATTATAATGTAATTATATATATCACGCTGTATAACCTTATTCACCCTCCGTCACACACCGTATCACTTTATCACCCACCGTATCACCTTATCTCCCACCGTATCACACCTGTCACACTCCGTATCACTTAAACACCCACCATATCAAACACTATTTCCTTCTCATATCACGCCCCGACGTACGTCAATGACACTGTCTGTTTATGTCGTGACAACTGAATAATTCCTGAGCGTGTCCGCTATGGTATGATTGTCGAGCACGAGGGACTGAAGGGCAGTGAAAGAGGGAGCGACAGTGAAATGTTCAACCGAGACCCGAACTAAGGCCTGATAGACGGATTGTCTACTGGAGGAAACCACGAGGAGGGTATAAACAAGTTAAGTTTCCTCGATGTACGGTGGAGGCACTGATACCACTGTTACACTTGGTTTATTCCTGCAATGGTTGAACTGTTCGCTTACAATCAATTTGCTCATATACATATATATATATATATTATTATTAATATATATATTATATATATTATATATTATATAATTTGATGGATGATTGTTACAAGGCTATGGCAGTTCTCCTTTATAGGAGTTGACTGGCCATGAACCCGAAAAGACACGTCCCTTAGGACTGATGCCTCCTTAAATTAATTAAACACCCTTAACTTAAATTATAATTATTAATTTATATTTATTTAATATTTTTGTCATTTAATTATATATAATTATGAAATATTTAATTCATAACAAAATTCCTTAGAATATGATGGATAAGGGGGTGGCCCCTTGTTCTCCAAGTAGTAGACTTGTGGTGCTCCCATTGGGTCTGAGGGCACATCAATGACCCCTTGGGTCCCGATATGAAATCAAAGATGCCTGTAGATCTTCTGCAAGGGTCCAAATGGTGTAATGAATGCTGCCATGACATCATACAAGTCTTGGGACACCTGCCGAGAGTGTGGGGCTCCTGTGGGGGCCTGCTGGGCACAATATACCAAGCATATCGCCATCATCCTAAAAGTGGATCGCTAGTAGTCTCTGAGCATCCATGAAGATCCGTGGAGTGATGTCTGCTGCTGTGGAGGACATGGCTCTCTATGCATACCCTACATGTGCCAATGTAAACCTTTGGGGTTAGGAACCCATATAGGGAGACCAAACTCAAATGGAAACCACCTGTAATATTGCATAAGATCCAATGCGTCCCCTAGGTATCTAGTACAACCAATCATTAAAATAATCGGGTAAATGAGCTTACAAATCATGGATAACAAAGGGGGCACTTCATAATGGCATGCCCTTTCGTAATGGGCTTTGGCATGTGCTAGTGTCGCCAAGCTCCAAAGGGGGTTAGCGAAGTACCTTATTAGGTGGTTTCAGCCCTTAAAGGGGATAGTATGCCCAAGGTACATCCCTTTAATGGGGGTGACAAGTGACAACTAAGTGGAATGGAATAGGGAATAAGAGGAGCAATCCTGGGCCACATAGTGGGGCATAGGGGTAGCTAGATAAGGGGAAACCCACACCTGGGTATATAATGTGTAGGAGGGAGCAATCATGGTACATGAGGTGCCCTGGCCTTGATTTTTCCACCCTTCTTTATATGCGTTTTGCCTTTTATGAATTTCTTTAATTAACTACTGGGGGCTCAAAGGACGAGCATGGATATGACAGTGATTACCCCCTTTTAGGTAGGGCGGTTCATTGCCCTCTAGGGGTTGGGACAATCATGGGTTCTGAATGATAAAGGAGGCTCATCTATGGCCTATGGAACCAGGGTGATGGCCATGGATTGGGGTAGAGCTCATGCATTGGCTTTTGCCCATGTGTTGATTATTTTGTCTTGGCCATCTTTTGCATTTTGTGGTACAATTTCCTGTTAAATGTGGCCAATTATGCTTTTCACTTTTCCTTTTAATTGCTTCAACCTTCGGGGCATCATTCTAGGCCTGACCCAAGGTGGGGGCAAGGGGATAGGGAGGCTGGCTCGATGTGGACCCAAAATAGAAATGTGGACCCAGGGGGGAGAAAAGATGAATGGGGGTATAGTGAGTGGAAAGAGAGTAAGATGTGCGGGTAAAGGAGTGGGACCACACACCCAAAGTCAGGGTTTCCCAAGTAGTACCACCCTAGAACCAAATGGTCAATAAAGGGGATCCCACGGGGCTAAGATCCAAGGGTAACAACCAAAAGAGATCAAGGGGACAAGATTACAAACTAAGTCCACTCTTTCCGCCAAATCCCCCCATCAATCCATATCCAAAAGTATCCATGATAAGTAAACCCAATATTCAATTGCCAAATGACAAGACATACCTTTAGATTCGGGAGGCCCACCTTCAAACATACAATCAATACAGGTGGGTGAGGGACCACATGGCTGGCTTAAGTGGCAGAGAAATGGCACAACGAGCTAGTAGGAGCCATCAAGGGGCTGTTGGTTGCCGGTTGAGGCTCATTATGGAGAAAATTCTCCTAGGGATATCATCCACAAAGTGGTGGGTAACCCTCCCATCGGTGAAAGTCTATAAAGAGTAGGGAGTCTTAGCTGAGGTGACAATGGGCTAAGTCTCCATTGTTGCCCTTGGCCTAGTAGTTGTCCCCTTTAGGAATCCCCTTTAGGCACCTTGCTAGTTTGAGCGGTAACACTGCCCATATAGGATAAATAAACATATATTGAATTATGTACGATCTAGTGATATGGTTCAGTTACAAATGAGGGCACCGTATGAATACTAGGTGGGATGCCCTTTCATGATTAATCATGTTCTAACTAATGGACACATCATTTCATAATCATTAGTTATACTTATTGATTATTATTATTATTATTTATTGATATATTTATGTTCATAACATCATCTTCATTAGCGCTGGATGTATTCCAAGGTTAGTGCTCCTCGTAAAGTGGTCAATTTCATAGTTTTAGTGCCCAAAATGTTTATAAAATGGGGCTGAAAATTCTCTTTGAAGTGTTGGAGAAGTCTTAAACAATCCCTCAAGGGATGGTAGTTGTACCTGGTAGCAAGCATTTGAAACATACCCTCAAAATCAATTGAGATCATCATCATAGGTAAAATAACCATATGAGTATCACAATGGGCCATATTTAATGCAAAAGGCAACATCTTCAAATGTCTTCCTAGCTGATGATTTGTAAACAAGTAACCATGCTTAAATATGGGAGGGTTATCAAAAGGTGCTATTAGGTGCTTCTAACCCCTAAGGGGAGGAACAATTCCTAGGCTAACCCATCAATCAATAGGTGCAAGTGATTCGTGATATGATAAGGGTTTACTTCATGGAGGATGGCACTGTCTTTTTACGAATTATGAAACTCCATCATTCGAGTTTTATAATGTGAAGAGGGAGTAATTGTGGGACCTAAGTTACCCCTTTTCTCGACCTATCTTCCATCATTCGAGTTTTATAATGTGAAGAGGGAGTAATTGTGGGACCTAAGTTACCCCTTTTCTCGACCTATCTTTACTACCTGTCTTGTGTGCCTTTTTCTTCATTGATTTTCCTTTTCTTGCATTAGCTCGGGTTTATTGCTCATCAGGTTGGGATATTCATAGTTTCTTTCGTTTTGATTGCTCATGTGTTAGCCAGGAACTGGGTGAGGGATAATTAGGGGGCTAGAGCTTAAGCTAGCCTTTTGTCCATGGACTTTATTATATCCTAGCCAATTTTTTGCATTTTATCGTCTAGCTCATGCTCTTAACTTTCTTTCTGCTACATCAACCTCTTAGGGAAAAGTTTCTAGGCCTCTACTTAAGAATGAGGAAAACCAAGAACCAATATTGGTAACATAGCTTTTGAAAACATCGCCCCCGACTCCCGCTTCCCGCTTCTAAAAGAATCTCAAGTTACATGTTGCTGAATTCTATCAAATTAAAGTTGTTGCAGGCAATTTAACACCTGAGTTGATTGTCTTTTTGATTGTAAGTAGCTGAAGTGTCTTTTATGTGAAGAAAATGGTTAAAATCTAAAAATTGATACTTGAATTCTTCAAATTGTTGAAAGTTATTTTACCTTCTGATGCTTGACTTCTTGCTTAACTTTTGTTAAACAATATTTTGCAGGTAAATTGCTAGAGTTGTTGAATGTGTCTTCTGATGCAAATGTTCTGCCTACAACATATGGAGAATTAAGACCTCCTTTTGGAATGCATCGTTTAAAGGTTGATACTTGTTATATTGTCTGTGAATGAGCTTCTAAATTCTTTCTGTTCTTGCTGATATATTCTCCTATACGTGAGAGAGCTCTTGAGATTGTTGTTCCAATTCCTTTTTGCATGCCATTGCTGTGACTGTCATGTAGTTGTGGTTCAGAGGCATGATTTTTTATCAGATTTTCCTCCTGGAACAAGAGTTTCTTGAACCATGTGGCTACTGAGTGGTTAACTTTATTTCTGAGTGATGTTTTCCCTGTGTCTGTGTTATGTTCTTGTTGTATTCTCGTTTGCAGATAGTGGAATTCATTGCGGTCTTGTTGAAGAGTGGGAGTGAAGTTGCTTGGCAGGAGTTGGTTCATTTGGGTGCTCTTCAGACAATTATCAAACTTTTCTTCGAGTATTCTATCAATCTCCACACTTACAAGTCAATTTCATTAAAACTTATAAAATAAAAGCTCATGGAGGCCTAACTATATTCTTGGTTTCAGGTACCCCTTCAACAATAGTCTGCATCATTATGTGGAGTGTATCATAAGCTCATGCTTAGAAAGCAACAGTACCACTGTTATTGATCACCTGTTCCAAGAGTGTGATTTGTTAGGGAAACTTCTGGTAGCAGATGAAAAGCCCTTTGTTATTGATGATCCCAGCAAGGTATTTTAAAGTGTCAATATATGAAGAAAACAGTTTTAATTTTATTTTCTTCTTTCTGCACCTTCTTTTGAACTATCACAGTTTGTTTCAATTGATGCTATGTGCTATACTGTATTTCTTACGCCCCTTTTAAATTTTGCCAGCCAATAGCACCTACATGTGGGAAATTACCTCCGAGGACAGGAAATATGGGACATATTACACGAATTGCAAACAGACTCTGTCATATTGGGAATAACAATATCCAGATACAAGCCTATCTACAGGTATATGTGATAATGCAACTTCTTTCCCACAGTAAACTTCTGTCTTTATCTATAGAAGTTTCATATAGTGGTAGCATGGTGCTTGTCTGATTAAATATGGTATCCTGCAAGTCTAAGGCTTGGAGCAAGTAGCTGAGACAGGTTGCTTCTTATCTGAAGCACAGGTTAGGTATGCCTTCAGCCCACTAGTGTGTTGAAGACTGAAGTATGTTGGTCAATTGAGTATATATGCAACAGATATAGAAAGGGAAAATGTGTATGCAACATACGTGATTAACATACTTGAGCCAAGCTAAACATTGCCTGAATTTTGAATATGCTGTTAAATAATGATACTGTGAATTGCAGTTTCTGAAATGTTTTGTGACATTATGATGTCAGTAGGCATAGACCTGTTAGCATACATCTAATGTTAGAGAAGTTTGATGTCCAGATTATATTTATGTGAATAGCGTGCAGAATTATCTCATTTATCTTAGACTGGACTAATACTAAGATGCACTCAATAGCCTGTTGGTCTTGGTAATGGCTTAATAACTTATGCAAAAAATGCCTGAATTAGCCACAGTTTTAGTTGAAAATTTGGAATGTAAGTTAGGAATGGGAAATTTATTAGTTATAGAGTTCTCATTCAGCTTTCGTTAGGGGATAAGAGATAATATAGAGCAGTCACTGACATAAATTAATTCAGAAATATTATTACGGACTTTTTATCCTTATCAAATGTGTGTTTTGACAGTGATATGCAGGTCTGTGCTCTTAGTGGTTTTTATCTTGTTGTCTTCAACTTTAGGTTTTTCTCATAAAAAATCTCTTTGGTTTTTTCTCTTATACTGTTAAGGCTGGGGGTTCATGGGCACTAGGACTCAATTATTATAATCTGGGTTTTGGGGGAGTGTCAACCTCTTTCCGTGTGCATGTGCACATGCATATGTGTGCAACATAGGGAAGCTGAAAGTTGAAATTGATATGTAAAAGTAAAAATTCAAGCAATGTAGCGTACACAGGTTGGTAAATTTTAAAAATTCAAAAAACTTCTATGGCAGTGAGTATTAATCTGTTATGTCATATTATGTATATGATTTGAATGTTTACAATCAGAATACATATTTGCCATTCAGAAATCAAAAGAACTAAAGGGAGCTTCTCAATTTTCTTACCGATCAATGCTAATGCCATTAGTACCCTGATCCTCTTTATTTGCAAGTACATCCTCTAGATCCTTGGTTAGGAATCACTTAGGATACACTGAAAGAACTGAGCGTTCTCATGAAGTTTCTCATATGTATGGTGGCACCCATAGATGCTGTCTAGTCAATCTTTTCATCTATAGATGTAGCATCATGAGTAAATTGATTGCATTGCTTGGAAGGGCCTCGTTGGAGTATGTACCTTGTGTCCTTCTGAGAAGAAAAAAACTTGAAGGGTGTTATTATCCCCGGAAATCATGTTTTCTGACAACTTTGATTCCAAATGGCTTCTCTTCGTGGAATGAATAAGCTTTTCAGTGCTCAATTTTCTGTAAGAGTTGGAAGTACTTGCTTCTTATTGGGAACCAAATCTCTTTGTTGTTCACAGTTTTATAATCCTTGAAATCATTGCACCTTGTTGGATAAAAACATCCTTGGGCCCATGTCTTACTCAATTCATTGTCCATGCCTACTTTGGTGGTCATCCATTGCCTCTTGAGAATATCTTTAGACTGATATGCTATCTTCATCTGTTATCCATGGGATTCAATTTTATCTCTGTTACACCGGAACCGCTTCTGAGAGGTGGGAAACCCGTTCCAAAGGTTCCCGTGCTCCCAGGAGCTTTGGAACTATATGGAAATGTTACCTTTTCAGCAGGAGCTGCAATGGGAACTGGGGACGGTCCCCGGAGCTTTGAAGACTGTGTTTTTGGAGTTCTGGTGTTCCCACAGCTGACTTGACACAAATTGGTGCCAAAAAAATCTCCAGTTCCTGCCAAAGTTCAAACTGACTCACAATCCTCCATAAATGTTATTCCTCGGGCCTCCTTTTCACTCCATCACTGTAGTTTGTTGTTTGCTGTTGAGAGCGGGAGAGCACACATTTGAGAGCTGTTTATAATTTTATTCGTTTGCAAACAGTCGCTGAGGGAGTGGTTCCACTGTCCGGTGTAACCTCTGCATCTACAACCTCATCGTGTCAGTAAGTTCTTTATTGGAGGCTATGCCAGAGTGTGTTTGCATAGAGAATAATTTATAGGTTTTTTAAACGTATAGATTGGATTAGGGAAGTGAATCATGACAATTGCTCGAAAAAGGGAATTACGAAGTTGTCACAGTTTCGTCATAGTTCGTATAATTAGTGCAAATTCATAAATTCATAATAGGAAGAATTCATAAAAATGCTTCATGAGTCCTGGACTAAACAAGCAACTGTGGATAATTCTTATGGAACCTCTGTTTCTAAAGATCCAACCCTGGGGGTTGGGGAAAACAAATCCTGTAGAGAAATATGCTGAACTGCCCACAAAACATGAGGTTATGTTGAAACCTTTGCAGTAATAAAGGCGAAAGACATCCATAACACCGATATCTTTAATTGAGAAACTGGAGCATTGGAGCAATCTCTTGATGGGTTAAGGAAGCGCGTGGCACCTTGATGCAAGGGCGATATCTAGGATGTCATGCCGATGAGTATTTCTTTAGCTGTTTATTTATATATATCACAGAAGATTGTGTGTGCATATTGTATGTGGCAGTCATTGCTTAAACATTAGAGTTGCTTTTTCTCTTAAGAATAACTAGAGAAACATATATAAAAATGTTCTTTTGTATTTTTAAGCCAGATTGTTTCAAAGATTGTTTAAGCCATTATATAATTAAAAAATATTTTTATTTTTTATTTTTTTATTGTATAATATTACTGCTCCCGATTAGCCGTTTCCTGTACATTTTAGGGAAACCTCTAGCCGTTCTGGACACCTGTACCCAAGTTCCCAACGTTTCGACATTCCAGAAACTCATGTAACATAGGATTTTAGTCTAAAACTGTTTCCATCTGTTGCTTTGTGGTTCATAAGAGTTCATTTCTTTGCGTAGCTCAGTATGGATGCAAAGTTGGTATGTTATGGCTTCATTGTTTCTTTGGTTAATTTCTTCATTGGTCATCTTTCTCCTAGGTACTCTTTGGATGCCTATGTTCATAACTCCCACTTAAATGAAGATTAATCAGGCAATCAGGAAACTACTTATCCAATCATTGATTGCAAGATTGTCATTGATGTAATATATCTATTTTGTTCTTTGACACCTACTTAAACTAACATATTTCACATAGTATATCCAAGCTAGTTGGATCTTTCCTTATTGTGTATGAGCTTCAATCAAGGCTTCAGTGACACACATTTCTTATATACTGTTGATGGGATTATTGTTCTTCCTGCTTATTGGAGAAAACATTGGTCACATGGGCTTTGGATCACTCTTGGCTAGTTAAGAGTTTACTTGTTCCATTTGAGGGTCAGGAGTGATCATCATATCCCTTTGGTGTAGATGATTTTTCAAGTATGTCCTCTTTAAGCTAAGTTACCAGGAATCGTATCTGGATTCATATCTGCTGCTTTTTTGAAAAGCTAGGATCCGTATACAACAGGGAAACAGAGCGTACAAACAATATAAATATATTTGTATAATTTTTTAAAAATAAAGTATATATATCTATATATGTATGTATATTAGATTAATAATCTTATAGTTAATGTATATTTAATATTACTTCTTATGCATATTATTACCATATGTATAATTAATATATTAAATTCATAATCTTAATTAATGTGTCATCTAGAAGTATTTAATGTTAAGTATAAATACAAGTTATTATTAATTGTTTCTTATTACATAAGTTAATTTATAAACCATGTCACTTTAACACGTTACATTATTTTAAGATTCTTGGTATAAACTTTACTTTTTAACTTCTGAGCGGTTTATAAAGTTCACATATAATTTTGACTATGGCAAATGGCCATGGTTTATAAACATTACCTTTTGTATACAAATTTGTGCTTGAAGTCTCATTTATGAACCCAACAAAACAAAACACATGAATTCAACGCTCAGATTCTCCTGATCCTTGAATTATGTGAGGAGATGTTGACCTGAAGGAAATACAAAGTGAGTTATTTAGGACAATGCGACTCATGACGAAGAAATGTAGAGATTGGGGGTAATGTAATGCCGATCCACCTTTCTGCAATAGCAAGATGATGGGGATTCAATATTGAGTTTACATTAACTGTAATTGTTGGAAAACCTTTGCTGGCAAAGTAACCCATTTATCAGCACGTAACCTGAAAAATTTCATTGCCTTGTCTATTGTATAGTCCTCGACTTGATGCAAGTAACACAACGTGGTTGTTCACTTGTCGACCATACAAACTGTTGTTGCTCAAATTGTACACTAGAATGTGACAACACTCAGGGCAGGCGTTGTCACTCTTATCCCGACCCTCTTCATTTAAGCTGTCTCCCCAAAGCAGGCTAAGGGGGGTAGTCCCTATGGATGAAATGATGTGTTCGGGAGATTGAACTGAATGGCCTAGCAACTTGGTTAAGGATGATTGGCAAGTTTAATTATTTAACACAACTAGATTAGATTTATTGAGGTTATCAGTTATAGACTAGTGTGTTAGGAGCAGTGTTGCGAAAATCGCGATATTATTGCGATAATATTGGCAAATTGTGATTTTTTGAGTTTGGCGATATTATCGCCCAATTTTTACGTTCATTTTTTTCACAAAAAATCGCGAAAACTTGAAAAAGATTGCGATTTTTTCTGAAAAATCTTAGAATTTTTCAGAAAAAAATTCTAAGATTGTGTGTCCTCTACTGGTGACACAACCTACCCAGGCTACCCCTGTCACCAGTAGAGGACGTGGTCTACCTCCTGTAGCTCCTAGTTCTTCAGCTTCTAGAGCACAGTTGAATCCACTGCCAACTCCACCGACATCTATATCTAGAGGGAAGGGAAAGCTATTGCATTTTCTCGCAAGAGGCGCAAAGGAAATCAATAGTATTAGACTTTAGTTATTTGGTTCATTTCATTGTATATGACATTATGACTTATGATATGAGATACATTATTATATTTTTTATTGATATTTTGAGGCTGAGTTGGGACTCAGGAGTCAGGGCATAGTTGCGGGGGAGC